>JAPKLW010000295.1:23895-63894 GCA_026898455.1 Plectranthus barbatus | reverse complement strand
TCTAAGTTATCAACTGGGGAAGGGAAACTTAGATAATTTTCCCAACAATTTCCCCCTTTTTGGTGCGATCAAAGCCTAACCAGCGAGCACTCAGCTGATGAGGAAAGTTACAAGGTATTTCAGGGTTTTTACAAATAAGCCTATCAGATCTAAACCCATGAAACTACTTCCTCACATCAGCTCTAACCTAAGGATCTTCCCCCTCAAACTGGGAGAGATATTGCTCGATTAAATTATGAAGTAAGAATCTGAGCCAGGTTAGAATTAAAAGATACCAAATGGAGTGCTGGTGCTGATTACACAAAATGTGTAAGTTCAGCTGGTAAGTAAAAATCAGTAGACATTGGTTGGACAATGAGAAATTGTCATCAACCCGTCAGTAATCAATCCATTAATGATGTGAAATTACAAATACAGGAAGGACAACTGACTAGTTTAGACTGATACAAAATTACTTACACAAAAAAAATGAAGAGCACAGGACCTATGGCTGAGAAGAAGATCCAGGAGATTGATTTCGATTAGCTAGGTTCCTCAAGATCTCAGTAAGAGCCGCCATGTCTTGTCTGCTCTTCTCCCTTTCCTCAGCAGCTATCCTCCTCTCCTCTTCAGCAAGACGGAACCTCTCAGCCTCGGCACGTGCTCGCGCATCTTCCCCCTCTTGGATCCGCACCAAAAAGGAGTTCACCCCAGAGGTGAAGGCCTCCATTTGTTGCGCCATCTCTGCTCGGTAGGAGGAAAAGCGCTGGTCCATCCTGGCATCAATGAGAGCAACCAGTTGCGCAGGCGGATGGACCTCGGAGAGAGGCTGTGCTGAAACTGCAAGGGAAGAGGAAGGCACATCAGTTGCGGAAGGAGCCGCTGCTGGTTCAGATGCAGCTGATATCTCCATCGGGGCTGGCTCCTCCGCTGGCACTGCAGCAGCTGCTGGTGCCTCTACTTGTACTTCCTCAGCCGGCTCTGCTACTGGCACCGCAGCTGGAGCTGGCTGGACTTCTTCAAAAACGAGTGGGGCTGTGAAATCCACCACTTGCCAGTCCATAGAATCAGGGACGAGATCGCCCGAGACAATAGGAATAGGAGGGACGGCAAGGGTCAGCCACACACCACGAGAAGGATCCTCCTCCACAATGTGGTCTACCAGCAAGGCGCAGGCAGCCATGTCGAACAGAATAGCATGATAGGGAGGGATCCTTGGGAGGGTAACCAGCACTTTGAGGCGTCGGAGCGCGTACGTCAGCTGGTACCCCCGACTGCTGACTCGGAACTGGAGGAAAGGTAACTTGACCTTTTGCCGTGGCGGGAGGCCGGAGCTTCCAGTCAGCCGCCTATACTCTGCAATCTTCAGCAAGCGGCGCTGGATCCTCCTTGTAGACAGCTGCTGGTGGCATTCAGGATCGGTGCCCATGAAAGCATTGGCCCACTCCTCCTCCGCTCTCCAGTAGCCAAGACCCAGCCTGGCATAGAGAACCGCCCGTTTCTCCACAGTCAGCAGGCGCTGGCATCTGTCAAAAATTCGCCATCTCCGGAACTCCAGACATAGTTCCGGATCCACCCTCCAGAGCCTACGGTAGCTGGATATTATCTCGTCATTGACGGTATTTTCCACCTCCACCGCGATGTTCTCAGTATACTCATAGAGAGTGGAGTTGTAATATTCCACTGGCTGCAGGGGCAGGCACCAGTCAGTGATTCTGGAGGCATATACCGACTGGTGGGGGAGTCCGCTGAACGGTATGATGTTGAATGCAGATGGCTCTGGCACTCTTGAATTATGAAATGCCATCTCCCCGCGCTGCTCCCACCGGTGCACTCCTGTCACTCGTGCCTGGAAAGTATCCTCATCAACCAGTTGATGCTCTTGGATGCAGAGCATGTAAGGACGCCTTTCAGATCGTGCACGCCTAACTGGTGATGTTGAGGATGCTGCTGGTCGCCCAGAAGTTGATGTCGAGGCATCTGTGGATCGGGGGCGACTGGCAGAAACTTGAGCCTTAGCTTCAAAGTCTGGGAACAGATCCCTTGGCTCCATCCTCTGCACCATTGAGTGATGCACCACCTCCGTAGCTGGCTCCTGCTCTGGCTTCTCAGCCCTTGGTTCCTCTTCATCCTCGGATTCAGAACTGACATCCGAGGAGCTCGCCAGTTGTACCGGGGTGGTCGCCCGCTCTTCTTCTCCTCCACTGGCACCCCCTTGCGCGGCCAGTGGGACGTCGTCACCTCCACCACCCCCTTGCACGGGTGGAGGGACATCAGCGGTTTCCTCCTCCGGCTGGTACTCATCCACAAGGGACAGTACATCCTTGTCAGCGCCCATCACCAGCAGGTGTTCAAAAGTTTCTTCAGATAAGATTTCGCCTGGTGCTGGTGCTGGTGGCCTAGCACTTGTGGATTCGAACGCTTTTCCTTTGCCCCTGGTCGCCAGCCTCAGTTGCTCCTGTATTTCCTCCTGGCGCCTGGCCTCAGTCTCAGCCTTGATCTGAGCAAAGCGCTCATCCCTGGCCGCCAGCTCCGCCTCTCTCTTCTGCTTCGCCAGCAGAGCCCGGAGCCTTGACTTGGCCTGCTTCTTCCTCACCAAGGAAGCACTCCTTGCCCTCTTGGTGTGCTTCTCAGCCTTCTGCGCCTTGGTCATGACTCGCTTGCGCTTGCGAGTCATCTTCTCCAGCGTCTCTTCCTCAGTCAGGCCCAGAACGGACTTCTTGACTGGGATGGAGATTTTCCCAGATTCTGGATTGTATGCCACAGCTGATGGTGGCTGCTGGTGCTGGGAAGTCTTAGGCTTCTTACGGGAGGGCTTCTTGGTGACTGGCGCCTGCATAACTGGTTGAGGGCGACTGCCAGAAGCCTCCACTTCCGCCTCCTCCAGTTGGGTAAAAAGAGACTCGGTCTCCATCTTCCTTTTCAACTCGGCCCTTGCCTCCTCCGTCAGCGGTTGTACCATGACTGGCACCTGTTCCCCCTTATCCTCCTCTTCTTCCTCCGAAACAACCGTGGCTGGGTCGACTGCTGTCTTTCCCTTCAGCCTCCGCGGCTTATGGTAGTCAGGGCGGGGCAGCTTTGCCTGCTCCTTGGTGGGCGGAATGAAATCCGAACTCACCAGTTGCTCCCCCTGGTCCACTCCATCTCCAATCTCCATCTCCAAAATATGGCTGATCCGCAGCCCAAAGGATACGGAGTGAGTGAACGTCCCATCAATTGGAATGTTGATGTTGCGATCAACATTCTCCAGCAGTCTCCCGAAAAAGAACTCGGCCCAGTTCCCTTCCACTCCATCCACCAGCGCGCACATCACGGAGAATTTGCGCAGGCTCAACTCAGCATATGAGCCAACTTCGCACTGCAGCATCCTGACGACGATGTCGCACACCATCTGCCACCAGTCGTCCATCTCCGACTTCCGCATTCCAGTGCGAAAACTCGTCACCCCCTCCCTCTTCCACTGAGTCCACCGCCTCCTGAACTCCTCTACATCGTTGTGGAAGTAGGTGGCTATCTCCATGCCCTCGTTCCTCAATCCGAACAAGTCGGCGAGGTATTCGGCGCTGACAGTGATCATATGGCCGAAGACGGAAGTGGTGAAAGACTTCCTCCCGTCAGCAATCACGGCCCGTGCATAGAACTCCGCCACCATATGCGGATGGAAGGTCTCGGGCCTTGCCGTCAGATATTGTCGAAGGCCTTCCCGGTCGATCATCTCGATCAACTCCGCTCCAAAATTCTTGCGCGCCAGCTTCTCGTTCAGGATTTTTTCTTTCTGAACTTGCGCCGCCCTGATTTGCGCGTTTGAGAGTTGAGCCCTGGTCGCTGGTTTGTTCAACTGAACCAGGCGGGCGAATGGAAGAGTGTAGTCTACATCGTCCATCTGTGTGATGCCAGTGTAAGTCGGCATGTGGGCTTCTGCGACTGGTAGGTCTGGTGAACCAGACGAAGAAGATGTAGATGGTGGGTTGTCATCTGGTTGTCGGGAAGATGAAGCCATAATTTCAGAAGAAATCTTAAGGAAAGCTTGAGAGAGTAGGGCTTCTGAAATTGAATGATCGTAAAAGGTTTTTCCGTCGAAAAGGCATCGGGTATTTATACCCAAGTCCATGCAGGATCAGACGATCAAGATTGACGCTCAGCAAGCGGGGATCGACGGTCATCAGCAGGCCCGGTTTCCTGTGCGACGTGCGCGGTCGTGCTGACGTGGGCTACGTCGTGTAGCTGACGTGGCGCTCAGCGATTGGTGGCAACCAAACGTCGGACTGCGCAGACGCTGTGCGCATTAAATGTGGCATTAAATGCCGCATTAAATTCTGAGGGCTGTACACGCTACTTGGATTTGAACAATCCCGCCTTTTCTGAGACAGCTGGTATGACTGGTCATCAGTAGCACATACCAGTCGCATACTTCCCCCTAACTGGTTGGCCTCTTCATCAGTTAGCAACTGATACCACTTGCTGATAGTACTGGCTGCTGGCAAATTTCCATCAGTTATCAGCTGGCAACTGGAAAGATGGAAAATTGAGCGCTTGGACTCAATTTTATTCCGCATAATCTTCTCTTCTCTTGGAATTGGGAGCTGGGACCCAATTTCGCTTCAACTGATGACCTTAGCTGGCAAGATTCCGCCAGTAGACACCACTTGTTAGATAGATATATCACTTATATAAGAACAACTAAGAGCTTGGACTTAGTCGTAATCAGCGTCCTCCAGAAGATCAAGAACAGAATGAGAGCTGGGACTCATTCTTCCTCATCATTGGGGCTCACATCAATCTCCATAAGACCGAGTTTGATGCACAACTCCTTAAATCTTGCTTCTGGCAGTGGCTTGGTGAAGATGTCAGCCAGTTGATCTTCAGTTCTGATATAGTCCACGCTGACATCCTTCTTCTCGACATGATCACGAATGAAGTGATGTCGAATATCTATGTGCTTGGTTCTGGAGTGATGAACCGGATTCTTCGTGATGCACATAGCACTGTTGTTGTCGCAATAGATTGGAACACAGCCAGTGTCCACTTCATAATCCTCCAGTTGTTGCTTGATCCAGATAATTTGAGCACAGCAACTGGCAGCGGCAACATACTCAGCCTCAGTGGTGGATGTAGCAACTGAGTGCTGCTTCTTGCTAAACCAACTGATTAGCTTGTGTCCTAGAAACTGACACGTACCACTGGTACTCTTTCGGTCAATACGGCATCCAGCGAAATCGGAATCAGAATATCCAATGAGTGTAAGCTCATCATTCCTGGGATACCATATTCCGAGAGATTCAGTCCCCTTCAGATATTTCACTATCCTCTTGGCAGCTTCCATATGTGACTTCTTCGGATTTGCTTGAAATCTGGCACACACTCCGACTGAATAAGAAATGTCGGGTCTGCTGGCTGTGAGATAGAGAAGTGATCCAATGATTCCTCGGTAAATGGTAGGATCAACTGATTCACCTTGCTCATCAAGGAATATTTGACAACTGGTGCTCATAGGTATTCTGAGGGACTTAGTTTTCTCTGGGCAATATTTCTGAATTAAATCCTTCGTATACTTTCGCTGGCTGATAAAAATTCCATCAGCTGACTGCTGGACCTGGAGTCCGAGAAAGTATGTTAACTTGCCCATCATACTCATCTGAAATGATGTCTGCATCAGTTGAGAAAACTTCTCGCAGAGAGTTATATTCCTTGATCCGAATATGATGTCATCTACATAGATCTGCACCATCAGCATGTCACCTCCATCCTTGAGAAGAAAGAGAGTCCTATCAATCTTCCCTTTCCGAAATCCATTGCTGGTAAGGAATTGTGACAGCGTTTCGTACCAAGCCCTGGGCGCCTGTTTCAATCCATACAGGGCCTTTCTCAGCTTGTACACCTTGGTGCCAACTTCAAAGCCTGGAGGTTGCTCGACATATACCTCCTCTTTTAGCTCGCCATTCAAGAAGGCGCTCTTCACATCCATCTGGAACACTGTGAAGCCGTGATACGCTGCATAAGCAAGGAACAGCCGTATCGCCTCCATTCTGGCAACTGGTGCGAAGGTCTCATCGAAATCGATCCCTTCACACTGCCTGTAACCTTTGGCGACTAATCGAGCTTTATTTCTGACCACGGTGCCATTCTCATCTCGCTTGTTCTTGAAAACCCACTTGGTGCCAATCACTGACTGATGTGATGGTCTCTCCACCAAGTCCCAAACGTTATTGCGAGTGAATTCTGCAAGCTCCTCTTGCATGGCATTGATCCAATCGGCAGATTCGAGCGCCACTCCTATGGAAGTAGGTTCCATTTGAGAGATAAAACAACTCAGGAGCGCACTGCCGTGTCGAGTCTTGACAGAACCTTCCGGATCACCGAGAATAGCATCAGTTGGGTGATCCCTCAGCCATTTGGGAGGACCAGCGACTGCTGGTGCTGGTGTGAACTAGGTTCATCTGTCCTGACGACTGGTGCTTCCACATTTCCACCAGTCGGGGCTGCAACATCAGCTGGTGCTGGACCTTCACCAGTTGGAACAACTTCATCAGCATCACTTTCTGACTGGTTGTCTGAACCTCCACCAATGTTGTCAGTATCAGCTGGTATCTCCATTCCAGCTGGTCCATCATTGCCTTCTTCTTCAAAAAGGCCAGTAGGGATTCCCCCTAGATTGTTGCTTGGATCACTCAGAGAGATTGAGTGAAAGGTCTCAGCAAGGTCATTTGCATCACCGACCCTCTCAGGTTGCTGATGGGCACCTGAGGGAACTGGTTGTGAAGATGATCCATTCATAGGTCTAGTCGAACCAGTTGGTTGAGCATCGGAAGAATTCCTGCCCAACTGGTCGCTGACATCCTCGACCTCAGGAACATCTTCAGCCAGTTGGCGTAAGGTCCTGCGCACTAAAGTAGCTTCATCAAAAACAACATTGCATGTTATTTCCACAAGCTGGGTAGTCTTGTTAAATACTCTATAGCCCTTGTGAGAGGGATGTCCATATCCGACAAACACACCCTCATCAGCCTTAGGCGAGAAAGCATTTAACTTCGACTTCCCATTATTATGGATATAACATGGTGAACCGAATGCACGAAGATGAGCTATAGAAGGCTTACGACCAAAGTACACTTCGTAGGGAGTTTTCTGGAGTCTGTCGTTGATCCCGCTTCTATTCTGAGTGTAGCAGGCAGTCACCAACGCTTCTCCCCAGAAACTCTGTCCCAAGCCGGACTCAGCCAGCATGGACCGGACTGCTTCTTTCAGCGTCCTGTTCCTACGTTCTGCCAGTCCATTCTCCTGCGGTTGCCTTGGAGTAGATCTCTCATGCTTGATCCCGGCTTCCGCACAAAAATCCATCAGCGGACCGTTGCAGAATTCAGTCCCATTGTCTGAACGAATTCGCTTCACTACTGCTTCTCTCTGTTTCTGAGCTTGGATGATCAACTCAGGAAGAATCACCTTCACCTCATCCTTTGTTCTGAGAAGCTTTACCCAGGTATAGCGCGAGTAGTCATCGACTACCACCAGCGAGTATCGTCTTCCTCCAATGGTTTGCGGCGTTACTGGTCCAAACAGGTCCATATGTAACAGCTCAAGTACCTGACTGGTACTGGGGCAAACAGGTGACTGGCTCTTGAAGGACTTCTTGGTTTGCTTGCCTTGCTGGCATGCCTTGCAAATTCCTTCCTTCTTGAACCCGCCCTTGGGAAGACCATCTACAAGATCATGCTTGGTTAGGTAATTAATAGTTTTGAAGTTCAAATGACTTAACCTTTTGTGCCACAGCCAGTTAGTTTCCATGGAACTGGTGGCTACAAAGCATGTATCAGTCTTCCCGCTTTGCCAGTCAACGACATAAAGACCTCCTTTCCTGACACCTCTCAGCTTGGTCTCACCAGAATCTTCATTCTTGATCTGGCACCCAGACTTGTCAAACACAATGGTATAACCATTGTCGCACAGCTGACTGATGCTCAGGAGGTTGTGCTTCAGGTTGGTAACAAGGGATACGTTGACAATACGCACATCATCTTTCTCTATGCATCCCTTGCTGATAACTCGGCCCTTGGAGTTATCACCAAAGATAACTGGAGATCCTCTGACCTTGGTAAGCTCTGAGAACAGGAACTCCTCACCAGTCATATGAGCGGAGCAACCACTATCAATGATCCACTCGCTCGATCTCTGAAGCTGACTTGCATGACCTAGTTCCTGCAAGAAAAATAGAATCATTTAGGTCCCCGATCATCAGCGGGTCCTGCAGGGTTAGATCTCTGGATCATTCCTTTCGGAATCCAGACTTGTGTGATCTTCAGCTTGGTGTTACCCTTGCTGACATCACCTGTGGCCTTTCCCTTCCTTCTAAAATAATGCATGGATTTGTTTTTGGAAGGTGTGGCTGTGTGTGCAGATCCTCTGGAGGTATTCTTCCTCCAAGAGTGTCGGAAATTTCTTTCAGACTGATCATGTTGCCTTGGTGGTCTCTGAAATTGAGGGCCACGATGATTAGCCTTCCCAGCCCTTGAGAAAAGGTTTTGATTGGGCTCAGGCCTCCGATAGGTGTTCCTCCTATCGGGAAATATCCTCCTCTCAGTATTCCGCTGAGATTTGGATCCCTTGCAAGTATGCTGGCAACTGGCATACTTGTAAGGTTGTGCGTGGAATCCCTTGACATCTGGTGCTGGTTGTCGGATTCTACTGGCAGCTGACGCTGACTTCCTTGCCTTAGAATAATTTGGCTTAGTCTGCGTCCTGGGGTGTGCTGGCGTCCTGTCAGCAGAGGATCTTGCCAGTTGAGGATTTTGTCTTGATGACTCACCTATGTATCTGGACTTATGGTTCCTGTGCTGATCAGCCACACGGGACTGACTGGCATAACCAGCTGGTGCTGATGCATTTGCCAGTTGGCCCTTACCCTTACCAGTACTGATTTGTTCGGGTTGATTTATGCTCAAATCTTTTGTAAATCCCAACCCGGACTTATCAGAAGGCTTTCTCCAATGACTTAGAGCTGCCTCCAAGTCTTTCGAGCCTTTATTTAGAAAATTGATTTTGTTTTCTTGCTCCAGAATGAGATTGTGAAAGTTATCTCGTTCAGTTTTTGCAATTTGGAAATCTTGGAGCAATTCAGAATGAGCCTTTTTCAAACTTGCTAGCTCTTCGCTGATGGACCTCGATTTTTCAATCTCACTGGTCAAAACAGTAATTTGACCTTTCAGCGAAGCATTTTCACCAGCCAAAACATTTTTCATTTCATAAAATTTTAAAAATTCATGCTGAAGAACATCTAAAGTGACATCTTCTGAGTCGGAGCAATGCGACTCAGAATCGTCTATGATTTGTACTGGCATGATATGCAATTGAGGAACTGATTGTACCTCATTATCAGCAGCAAGTGCTAGATCTTCCTCATCTTCAGCATCTTCTTCAGCTGGCTCTTCTCCGAGAGCTGCCATAAACGCCAGGAGAGCTTCTTCTTCTGACTCTCCATCTGACTCAAACTCCCCATCATCATGATCGGGTATGTCAGGCACCTCCGTCCTGGTCAGCATGGCTTTGGCAACAGCCTTGGAAGCACGCTCTTCAAAGAGCTTCTTCAGCCTTTCCCTCTCAGTTTTGTCCACCTGTGGACATTCAAACTTTAAGTGATCAGGGGATTGGCACTGAAAACAAGCACGAGGAGCTCTCTTGACAAATTTTCCGTCAGATGAGCTAGAAGAAACTCCCTGTTTTGACTTGGCTTTTTCCAGAAGGATAGCCAGTCTTTTCATCTGTTGCTCTAGTTCAGCGATAGAGCTCTCGCCGCCTTTGGAATGAGATCCTGATGCGGACTGGATCTCCTTCGGCTGGTTGTGCTGTGCAGCGGGTCTCTCAGCATGGAAGGGCTTCTTGTGCTTCCAATTGAAGTCCTTTTTGACGAAGTATGCCTCGTCCTGAGCTTTAACGCTGGGGGATCCAACATTCCTGATGGCCTCGTTCTTATTCACCATCTGGATGTCCCACTCGTGTGCCTGCAACTGAGCAAACAACTCCTTGGGAGTCATCTTGGACAGGTCCTTTTCCTTCAGAGCTGTCGTCTTCACGAACCAATCTTCTTTAGGCATCTTGGACAGGATCTTCGAGTTAAGATCAGCATTGTCGTACTCTCTGCCCAGAGACTTCAGCTCGCTGACAATGGCATTGAATCTCGCCTCCATCTCCTTGATGGTTTCTCCAGTCAGCATCTGGAAGGACTCATGTTTGTCCACTGCAACCTGCAATTTGTTGCGTTTCATTTGGTCAGTTTCTTGACATAGACTATCAAGATAATCCCATACTCCCTTGGCATTATCAAACTGGAGGGCTTCCTCCATCAGCGACTTAGGAAGAGAAGCCAGGATCAGCTCGTGAGCAATGGAATCCAACTGATTCCGCTTCCTGTCCTCGGCGTTCCATTCGCTTTGAGGCTTTGGGATCACAGCAGCTGGACGATCTCCTAGCTGGTGCTGTATCATGGTGATCTCAATCGGCCCTGTCTCTAGCACATCTTTCATCTCTGGATGGATGCTCTTTAGAGAGATGAGCGACCTCTTTCGCCATATATCATGCTTCACAGTCCCGTATTCGAGTAGCTTCGGATTATTCATCTTGATGTACCTGAGCTAATCAAACAGACAAACAAGGTGCAAGGAAAATGGATCTCGGTCCTAAGCGACACAGAAACGAACGGTCTGTAAGAACCGTTCGCTCTGATACCACTTGTTGGTCCCGGTTTATCAGAGTGAATAACGTTACGCAGCGGAAATATTGAACTTATAAGTCTAACTTGCACTCTGTCCTGCTGGTTGCTCAGCTGACTGGCTGACTGGCTGGTCAGCTGATAGCTCAACACTTAGAATATTTTAAGCCTAGTTTGCACAGTTATCAGTTTTCAGATATACACCAGCACTTGAGTGCTGGGTTTCAAATACAAAATGATAAATACTGAAAGCAGATAAAGGCAAAGGATTTTTATAGTGGTTCGATCAACTGATCTATGTCCACTCTCCAGTCGACTCACTGGAAATTCACTATAAGAGTAATCCGGTACAAAGTTCCTACGATCTATCTCCAGCTGGTAAATGCCCCGTCTACCAGTCCACTGGATCAACCGCTCCCGGTCCTTGTCCTTCTTCAACTCTTCGTCAGATGGATGGAGTGCGATCACGTCACTTCAACCTCCTCCTCTGACTGGTTGGGTGTTGAGTTCTCCCAAGAACGTGAATCCTCTACGGCAAACTGCCCGTAATAACTCAAGAGCTGGCTGGCTCTGGAGCTGCTATGTTCTTCCTCAGAAAGAGAAAGAACACCAAGTAAGGTCTGAACTTACAAGCAGGAAGCTTGAAGTCTCGTGTTTGAAAGATATCAACACACGGAAAAGCTTTAAAGAAAGCCTCGAAAGATGCTTGCTTGCTTGCAATGAATGTTCGTTCTTTCGGTAGTTGGAGGGTATTGAATGTTCAGGATGCCAGCGTGTAAGCGTCGAAGCCAGTAAGCCTCTTAAATGTTGGTAGCTCCGACCTATTTATAGACGCAGGATCCCATTCAAATTTCTAGCCGTTTGGACACATCCGGAATGGGTCTCTGTCCTCGGATGTACTTCAGACGGCGGCAGGTAGGAATTTCAGGAAAACCCCATACCTGTGTCTGCTTTTTCTGACACAGACCTCTTTGTGTCAGAACGGCATTATTTCGTCAGTACGAGGAATCGCAACTGGTGTCTTGAACTGATAGACTTTAAGGATATCCTTCCTTAAAGTCTTACTTTATCAGTATATTCCTCAGACGAATCTTCTTTTTGTCTCTAAGACTCTGGGAGAGCGAATCTTGAATTCTGCTGGTAACATCCGACTGGTAGATCGTACTGGTGATCTTGTGCTGGCAGTCTCTGCTGGTGACTTACGCTGGCACAATCTTAGTCTACCAATTTGTCTGATGTTAACCCTTTCTTGGAATCTCCCATGACTGGTGGCTTCACCGCTGGTGAATAGTGTCAGCCAGAACACGTATTCTGCTGGTAGGATTTGTCAGCCTCCTGCTGGTGAAATCCTTCCAACTGGTGAACAGTAGCCAGTCATTAGCTCTTGACTCCATGCTGATGAACAGTGTCAGCATGGGTCTGTCAGTCGTCTGCTGGTGAGACTTCTCTCAACTGGTAAGCACATCTCATGCTGGTGAACAGTAGCCAGCATGAGTCTTGATCAGCTACGACTTACAACTCAAAAGACCTAAACAGGACTTTACATTTGAGACTAGAGCTATTCTAGAGACAAACTGACGCTGGTTGGACTTAGGATTTGATCCACCAAAACACTTAAACACCAAATCAAAGATCTAAGTTATCAACTGGGGAAGGGAAACTTAGATAATTTTCCCAACACAATACAATGAGAAGCTTGAGTTTTACATATTCAGACAATTATCACTTGTCTAAAATTAGTGGCATTTTTTCCAAAATATAGGTAACCTCGTATCTAGACAATTATCACTTGCTAATTAGACTTAAACTATTCTGTTAACTGGTGCCTTTCGCCACTCAAAGAGCTCAAACTCAACTACATAGGGCACAAAGATTTAAATTACAGATTGTAATCAACATTCATTAACACAAAAACTAAAGCAAGAAAAAATTATAAGTTATTCAACTTTAATAATTAATAATAAATGATTAAAAATTATAAACCCTAACAGAAGATACTTAATTGTAATTTAATATTATCTTAAAAAAAACTAATTGTGAATATATATTATTGTTATATGTAAAGTAGTGGCAACAAAAACCGTTACACCGTGGTGTAAAACACCAATTTACCTAAGACCTGTGATGTTAGAGTAATACTAAACCATATAACATGGGAGAATTAACCTTAATTATATGTATTGTAATGAAAACCGTTAACGCGTGGTGTTAAACACCAATAAATTTTATTATTAATTTAATTGTATGATACATATTTTTACGACTTTATTACTTATTTTGAAAGAATTGTAAATCTCATAGCACTATATAACATTATTATATCGTACACAAGATTATTAAGAACTATACTTGAGTGATATCTCGATGAATTAACATTTATGAAAAAGACAAAAAATGTTACTAAATTATAATTTATGACCACCTAGTTTATGTGTTTTTGGAGCTCAACCACTTTGACTGATTACTTATGACTTGTTTATAATGATTAGACATTTAAAATTATGAGAGTCTAAATTAATTGAGAACTCTGTATTAGGTTTGAAAATATTCTATGACAGGAATGGATAAGGGGTGGATGTGGAAAAATAGATTAACTAAGGAGTATGAGGACGGAATCAATTCTTTTTTGAATTTTGCTATTGAGAATGGTAAAGATCCGAATGAGATGTGTTGTCCATGTGTTAAGAGTGGAAATCTACGAAAAAATAATGTGAAAACTATCAAGGCACATCTGATCTATAATGGAGTTGATTTGACATATACTCGGCAGATCCACCATGGAGAGATTATTAGATCTCGAGTGGATGATGGATACGAAAGGATGAATGTCGATCATGAGTTTTATTCAAATGAGCCAGCTGATATGATGCACGATGCGAATATTGAGAATCCAAGTCATTTGCATAAAATTATGGATGAAGCAGAGATGCCTCTGTACCCTGAGTGTACTAAATTCACGAAGTTATCAGCAACTGTTAAGCTATATAATTTGAAAGCAAAATACGGCTGGAGTGATACTTCATTTACAGAGCTGCTACTGATGAAAAGAGAAATACTGTCATACGATAATGTAATGCATTCATCATTGTACGAGACAAAAAGATCCTATCCACATTAGGGATGAAGTATGAAAATATTCACACTTGCCCTCAAGATTGCATTTTGTATCGAAATGAACATGCTAATTTGGTGAGTTGCCCTACTTGTGGAACATCAAGGTGGAAGGTAATTAAGAGAGATAAAATTTCTGATGGTTCTCCTGTAAAAGAGAGCAAGATATGTGATAGAGTTCCAGCTAGGATTTTATGGTACTTCCCTCCGATTCTTAGGCTTCAGAGAATGTTTTGCATTAAAGAGATGTCCAACAACTTAACAAGGCATGCTCACAAGAGAGTAAGTTATGGCTATCTACGTCACCCAGCGGATGCACCAGTGTGAAAACTTGTGGATGAAAAGTGGCCAGAGTTTGGAAACGAACCTAGAAATTTTTGATTTTGCACTTTCAGTCGATGGTATCAATCTTCATAGTGTTCAGTCATCTAAATATAGCTGTTGGCCGATTATTATTATAACACACAACCTTCCCCCATGGCTATGCATGAAAAGAAAGCATATGATGCTCACTTTGTTGGTGTCAGGTCCTCGTCACTCTGGAAATGACATGGATGTATATCTCGCACCTTTGATCGATGACCTGAAACAATTGTGGGAAATTAGTGTGGAGACGTATGATGCGTATCGTGAAGAGAAATCCATGCTCCAAGTTGTCCTGCTTTGGACCATCAATGATTTTCCTGCATGTGGCAATTTATCAGGTAACAAAGTTAAAGGTTATCATGCATGCCCCATTTGTGCTGACCAAACTTGTGCACAACGTTTAAAATACAGCAAAAAAATGTCATACATGGGTCATCGAATATTCTTATCTGATGTACATCCTTATCGAAGACAGAGGAAAGCATTTAATGGGAAAATTGAATTAAGGCATGCACCCGCTATATTGAGTGGCATTAAAGTGTTTGAAAGGGTGGAAAGATTGAAAAGTGTGTGGGGCAAAAATAGCAAAATGGGTAAATCTATAGATGTTAACGAAAATAGTCCATGGAAAAAGAAATCAATATTCTTTGAATTGGAGTATTGGAAGAACTTGCACATTTGCCATTCTCTTGATGTGATGCACATTGAAAATAATGTATGTGAAAGCTTGTTTGGTACGTTGCTTAACATACCGGGAAAAACCAAAGATAGTGTGAAGGCTAGACATGATCTCGTAGACATGGGCTTGAGGAGTGAGTTGGCACCGAGGATAGAAGAAAAAAGATCATATTTACCATCGGCATGTTATTCTCTTACCAAAGAAGAGAAACAAAAATTATATTCGCTTTTCAGTGGAGTGAAGGTGCCAACAAGTTATTCATCAAATGTGTCGCGCCTTCTATCTGCAGATGATTTAAAACTTGCGCATGATTGTCACACTTTGATGCAGCAACTGCTTCCGGTGGCTATATGAGGTGTGTTGCCAAAACAAGTGCGATATGATATTATAAGATTCTGATCTTTTTTAATAACCTATGTAACAAAGTGATCAATGTCTCCAAGTTAGATGATATTCAACGAGACATTACAATTACATTATGCTTGCTTGAAAAGCTTTTTCTGCCATCATTCTTTGACATAATGATCCATTTAACTGTTCATCTTGTACGTGAGGTCAAATATTGTGGACCAGTGTGGTATTGGTGGATGTATCCGTTTGAACGGTTCATGCGAGTTTTGAAAGGTTACATGACAAATTGCAATTTCCCAGAGGGATGCATCGCTGAAAGCTACATTGTAGAAGAAGCTTTGGAGTTATGTTAAGAATAATTATCTGATATACAGACCATAGGACTGCAATCCACACATCGCCGCCTTGTGAAATTATCTAGGCCTTTGTCTAGTCCAAAAGTTTCACAAATTGATGAGAAAGAGTGGGAGCAAGCATATCAATACGTGCTGGCAAATGAAAAAAATTGTTAACCCGTTCATCGAGTAAGCATTGTACCTTATACAAAATTTATATTGTCATTCCTGTTTTACAAATTTTTATGTAAATTAATGTACTATTTATTGTTGGGAGCTTATAACACACTTAAATAATATGTATCCTAGAAAAGTACGGTTCCAAAAATGGATTTAAGATGAGCACAATCGACCATTCATCCCTTGGTTCAAAAAGAGGGTAAGTGTAATTTTACCTACATTAGATTATGTATTTTCTTTTAAAAATTATAACTCTTGTAATCGTTAATTAAATTTAGGTAGCTAGCGCGAAGCTGAATTCAGAGCGATTGAAATGGTTGGCTCGAGGACCTAATTTACGAGTTATGAAGTATGATGCTTATATGGTGAATGGTGTGACATTTCACACAAGAGCACCTGATAATTTACGAGCTGTTTAAAACTCTGGAGTAAGCATAGTTGCAAAAACAATGCAAGTCTCCAGCGTGAAGGATAATCATCTTATCATCTCATACATGACCTTTTATGGAGTTACAGATGAAATATGCGAACTTGATTATGTCAGTTTTCAAAAATATATCCCTCCAAACGAAAATAACCCTAAGCTATTATATCATCCACCACCAGTCAAGGGTATCAAAGAGGACGATTTGAAGGATTTTGTCATTAGTCGCATTTCTGAGAATGCTAAGGTACGATAGACTAATTACAATTTTTTGAATAAGGCATTTTTATTAATCAATACCTTTACAGCGAAAAAGTCGAAATCTAAAGGAGTTGAGAGAAAAAAATGTATATCCCCATCGCATATCACATTCACACAAATGATATGTTGGACTACGAGAAGTAATGGTAACTTTATTTTAAAATTTTCAATAACTTTATTTTATAATTTTATATAACTTACTAACAAATAGATGCTGAAAAATAAACTAACCGGAGATAATGAGATTGATAGAGCTCTCTTGTGGAAGCAAGTACGAGCTAATAAACAAGGATAGTTCGAAGGTAAAGTGATGATTGAGACTGCTGCAAAAATTGTAAGTATCAATAAAAAAATTTGAATAAATATCTGAGTTTTTACATAATTAATCATTGTGGCATTATAGGATGAATATATACAGCAGAAGACTGAGGGCATGTTTTCTAGCACCTATCACACAGACAACATCTTCTCTCAAGCACTAGGGAAACCTGAAAGTTCTGGACGTCGAAAGGGTGTGGGACGTTATGTTACCCCCTCTAATTATATGAACATCCGCCCAGAATCAACAAAGACCATGAGCTCGTAATGATAAAACAAGAGATAGCAATGATGAAAGAATAAATGAAACAGATGATGCAGTTGCAGACACAGATGATGAATAGAGGGTCTGTGAATGACGACAAAGGTAGTTGTTCGGTGAAGAATGATGTTGTAGAGATTTTGGTCAAATACAAAGTAGAAACTATTCCAAGAAAGGTATATATAAATACTTAAGTACTATATCTACTTATATATGCTTATTAATTTTTCAAATATCAATTATTTTGCAAAGAAAAGGTACAGAAAAGAGCAGCACCAGTGACTTTGAAGGCTAAAGGCATACCGACTTCATTGAAGTTGTTGTATGTGGCCGCTACACATGTTCTCGGTGATGACAGCAGTATTCAGATACCTTTCCATGAGGTTCTCTTTGATCAAACAGATAAGGTTGTCAGTATTTTACTTGACGACATCCACCACTTCTGTGAGCTGGAGCCTATCGGAGCAGCATCCATATCTGCTTATATATTGTAAGTTTATTTTAACTATTTATGATTTGTTTCACAGTGATATATAATATTTTTTCCAAAAATAATTTGATGCATGTGTGAATATCCAAGAACTTGTATAATGTTAGTGTGGATATGGAGATTACAAATAAAATCAGATTTATTGATCCCTATGCTATCTCATTCAATCAAAGGAATGATTTGGTGGAAAAGGCCAATACTGTAGGCCGAAGGTTAATTGGAATATCACAAAATCAACTTCTTTTTGTGCTATGCAATGTCGGGTACGTGATTGTTTTAATTCCTTAATAATTTTATGTTTATTATTGTTGGTGAGAACTAATTCACAATTTTTTCTTTTTACTTTAAAACTAGCTTTCATTTGATCCTTTTAGTCATTGAAGCATATGGTGAGAAGATGTATGTGTTGGATCCTCTGCAAAACGCATGTCATTTTGCTGAGTGGAGAAAAATTATGGACATGTAAGTTATCGATTATATTAAATATGTAAATAAATATATTTGTATTCACTTTTTTATTTTAATATAATGCCAGGGCTATGAAAATATTCAACGGTTCAGTAGGAAGAAGAGTCACACACATTTCTTGGGAAGTCGACAAGGTATGTTTGTCTCACTTAAGAATTTCAAAGTTGTATATTAAAGCATTAATTGTCTCTTAAACTATATGATCATACAGTGTCCACAGTAGCCCGATGCTAAACAATGTGGCTATTATGTCATGCGATATATGAAAGATATCATTGAAGGTATTCGTGATTCTCTTCCATCGATAGATGTGGTAATTTAAATATATCAATTTATTATAAAATTTTGATTTCAATTCTAACTCATTAGCGTATTCATTACTTGCAATTATTTATTGTGTTTGTGCTTCTATTTTTAATAGTTTAATGAAGAAATGTATTATACACGTGAAATCAATGAAGTTCGTTCAGAATGGTGTGACATTGTTCAAATTTATATGAATTGAGGTATGTTGGTGTGCTTGATTAATCGTTTTATCGTCATTTATCACTCGTGTGGGGGTGTATTATTGTTGTTTGTTTCCTCCTTTTATCGTTATTTCTCCCCCGTGTGGGGGTTGTGCTATCATTATTATATGAAAATGTGGTTTGTAGATTTTTTGGTTGAAGTATTTTATGATGTTATGCTGCCCGATTCTCTTCAGTATATCAATATGTGACTATATGAATTAGGGGATTGTATTATCATTGTTTATTTCCTTGTCATTATTTGTCAAAATGTAGTTTGTTGATTTTTTGGTTGAATCATTTTACTTTTTTTGTAAACCTAGGTTTTTCATTATGAGGGAATTAATCCATACAATTGTTGTAGCAAATCGTCGAATTCAAATTAGAGTATATTTATTATGTGATTAGATTTATCTGAAAATTCTGGATTGTAGAAATTGATGTGTTTAGACTATTGACAATTAATTGAAGTGAATATAATAAGTAGTTTAGAAATCCATAGTCGAACCCTCTGGAATTCCAACTTAATATTATAACTCAATTTAAAAGAATAGAATATGGTTTGCTTCGAGGCATTGGTGCTTGTTTGTAATATTAATGTTTTTTGTTTTTGCTTATTCTATTGCTTTTTGAATTACAAGATCGTGTCTTTAGCCATTGGATTCAGCTTACATAGCTATTATTGTGTAGTTTGTCACTTTCTTGTTTTGCTTGAATGATATTTCTTGGATGTAAATAACTGAAATGGTCTCAATTCTCGACTTAGCAATCCCAAAAATGACACGGCAAGTTTGTGGTTTGTGGTTGTCGTGTTCATATTGGTTTAGGATTGCAATTTTTATTTGTTGTGCTATTAGTAATGACTTGTTGATTTCATGCAGTCCCCTTTCGGAATGTCTCACCAGCAAGCTCTTGACCATAGATATGCATGATCGGTTTGAGGGAGATGAAAAGAAGATTTATCGTCACATTTGATGTACTTTGATTACTTTGTATTTGTACTTAGTTTTCACACTACATTATTAGCAAACACATGTAATTTTGAGAATTATTAAAATGTCATTTTATATTTGTTGATATGCTGACTTAGTGATTGAGGAATTGAATATTAAGCAAATCATGAGTATGCTAAGTTGTGGCAGCAATCTGCTAAGGGAGATTGCTGAGATTGTTTTCGTATGCTAAGAGTTAGCATTCTGCTCAGAGGTAGTATTATGCTAAGGGTTAGCATTCTGCTGAGAGTCAACAATTTGCTGAGACAAGTTTGCTAAGACAAGTTTGCTGAAGATGTTTGCTGAGACAAGTTTGCTTGGGGAATATGCTGAAAATGTTTGCTTAGCAAAGATGATGTTTGCTTAGCATTAGAGATGTGTATGCGGATGCTGAAATCCGATGCTGGACTCAGAAAATGCTGGGAGACTCAACAGAGTGTAGAATAGTTATTCTACTTAGTGGGTTAGTTGGAAAATTGACACGTGTCAAGGCGTGGTTGGTCGAATCGGGTATATTCGTTAGGCCGTTAGGATCGAACTTTCTGCTTCGTTCTTAGTCGGTTATTCTGTTTGGAATTGTAATATAAAAGAGAGATGAGAGGTTCACTTAAGTAGAGATTTGAGAATATTCAGAGAGAAATTTAGAGAGAGAGTAAATTTTAGATTCTGTGAGAAAAGCTAGAGAGAGAAAAAAAATTAGAGAGGTGGTATTGAGATTTTCTTCTCTCATTTTTGTATTCGATTCAAGAAAGTAATAAAAGTTTTTGTGTTTTTCTTTCATCCTCCATTGTCGATTGTTCGAGCTCCAATTTCATAACAATATTGTTATTATTTGTGCATGAATATTTAAATTTCATAAATTATTTTATCGTTTTTACAGGATTTAAAAATTAAACAAAAAAATTAAAAAAAATATAGAGAAAAGACGATGTGGTTCCTCGCGTTGTCAATTAGCATATAGACAACGTAAAGCTCTGCGTTGTCTATATGTAAATAGACGACACGTTGCATCGCGTTGTCTATATGCTAATAGACGACGCGATTCCTCGTGTCGTCTATTAACATTTTCAAATAGACCACATATAAATAGACAACGCGGAAAGTTTGAATAGACTACGCGATTTCCACATTATCTATTAGCTTTTTTAGTTGTAGTGCATTCCTTTTGTGGTGCCGTCTTTGGAAATTATCTTACCCCCTCAGCTCACACAAAAGAACCAGAATATATAAAATCTTAATCGCTAACTTTTCTTTCTTTCTTTCTTTTTTTTTTTTTTTTCAACGAACAGTTTACAAGATAAGAGAAAAACCATATATTACTAGTCACTATGATTAGTATATATTTCCTACAATAGTGCTTATAATCTCAAAACAAAACAAAACAAAAGACAAAAATCAAGCTTTAGAGGTCGTAAATATGAAAGAATGAAAATATACTTTTTATCGTAAATATTAATGAGATGAATCTCGTCTATCTTTTCGGTTTTGTTATGTGATATTTTGGAGTGGGGACGTGGTAGCATGGGGATGGTAGGGGTCACCCTCGGGCAATCGCGATTCCAAATCAAATCATCAACAAACTTGTGTTTTATCATGCATGTGATGATTTCGCTATGATTAAATTTCTAATTATGATATTTAATCATGATTTGTTAAGCTCAAAATGTACATTTCAACCAAATTTATAGAAATAAGGTATTAATTTCAGCACTTACTAGAATTATATTTCATCCAAATAAACTTAAGTATTATATATATTAAGAAAAATATTTTATTAATTAAAAATTGTATAAATAATACTAAATAAGGATATATGCTTATAAAATATAAGTAGTATTAATCAGATGAATAAAGAAAATCCAGTTGAAAAATAATATAATCTAAAATGCATTAATAACATATGTGAATATATTAAATTTGCAATATATTTAATTCATCTATGTTATCTCGTATATAAAAAATCACAAATATTACATATTATTCAAAATACATATTTTTATTGAAAGTGTATGGATCCTAAACTTGGTAATATTAAAACTTGAATTTGCATAAAAAATTATTGTTATTATTTAAATTTGGAACATGGGTAGAAGAACATAATAAATAAACACTTTGTTAATTGGAAATATAATTATCTTAAAAAAATAAATAAATAATTGCAAAATATAAAGATTTATTTAATATATTTTATTTGGCATTACACGTTTTTCGAAAATTTTGAAGAGAAATTTATGAAATTTTTTTAGTATATTATATAGATCCTAAGGTAGTTGACTGCAGTTTCAATGTGGGATCTTATTTATTACCCAATTAATTATCATTAACACTCCACCGGTTTTTCTCAAATATGTAGAATTCCCGAATCACATGCTCATGAAATCACATCAATTCTTATTTATATATTCACATTTTGAATCAAAACAATTTGTGTAGTGGGGTATACAATATTAGTTGTTTTTGGTTGATGAAATTTAAACTTATATAAATGGCTCAATTTGTTGGTATTAAAAAATATAAATTATTAGCAATATAATAATAGTAGCCCACATTGAGCACAAATCCCGTGATTATGATTTCACTGTAAAATTCGGCAAAACACATACCTAACCTAAAATCTATATATATATTAAAACAAAACTGGGGGCCAAATATGTAAAATACTGTAAAATAACTAAAATATAGTTGATATAATAACCGTAAAGTAACTAAAATACATATATAAATATATTGTAATAGATATTCCCAAATCTTTTCACTTTCTTTTGAAATTTTCAATGATATGCCTATATATATATTTTTTTCTATTTAGTTATTTATAATGTATAAATTATTTAAATATATCTATATATTAATAAAAATCTAATTAGCTTGGTTTTTATTTTCCACCGTTCTTTTAGTTATTTTTTACACTAAAATTAACGCACTAACTTATTTAACTCAACTAATAATAAAATTTTATTTATTTTAATTCACATATCAATTTAATTATTCTTAGCCTAATAACTATATTCCTCAAATATAGTCAGATTTAAACATTATTGAGATATTGATATCTTTTGGAACTTATTTCCCCATCTATATATAATTATCTCTTTTAGTTCAATTTATTATGAATATCACTTTTTCACTGATTTCCATGGAGAACTCTAGAACACCATTGAAGCCTAGGTTTTAAGCCCAGGTTTTACTCTTCTTCTAATTAAAATCTTTATTCGAAATATGCTGCATATTTTGAGTTAGATTGTATATGTCTCCAAATTCTTTTTATGGTGATAGAAAAAAGGTTCAAATTAATTATACATATAGCTCCATATGTTTAAATAGTTAAAATTATCACTATATAATTTGAGAAAATTAAGATGTTTCATGTTGATTATTCATCTTTTTTCTATGTAAGAGTTATAGATTTAAGATTGTGGAGAAAGAGATGAAACGAAGGCTCCGATTATAAGAAACTATAGTAATTAGTTGGTGGTTCTGGTAGATTTTTTTTTTTTGGAATCTAGGTTTTGGTATTTTTTAGAAATAATATTATTTTAATTTATCTGTTTTTCCATTGCTCGTCTTTTTTTTTTTTCATAAGGTCGAGTAAATTTTCATTTATTTAGAAAGATTATGAGGAATTTAAGATTATCTTCTGCAATTTTTTGTTGAATATATGTTACCTTTTAACACATTGACAAATTGCAAATGACATGATACAGTTAAATTTTCGATATAAATGGGAAAGAATCAACAAAACATGAAAAATAATTAAAAGAGATTATTGCAGAAATAATAATGTATCTAAAAATTATATGTTATTTGAATTATTGGCTAAATTTATTTGAAAATAATTTTGGAAAAACACAAGTTCTCTAATAATATAAAAGTATCCTATGAAACTATTTTACAGAACAAAGTTATTTAACAATGAAAAAAAAATAAAAATGTGACAAGGTCATTTATTTACGGGATTTTGATTACTTCGTCTAATTTATCGAATATTTGGAGTTTTATATCAATATTTTTATGTAAAGCATATTTAGATCCTTTGATTTTATTATTGGTTATAAAGAAATAAATGGGAATTATGATTAGAATCAATCTATTTTATATTTAGTTATAAAGATAAAATAATAAAATTAAATAATATTTTTTATTTTTTTAAATAAAGAGTTATATTAAAAAAATAATTTGTGACTTATTTTATTAATGTAAATATTATATTTCTTATTATTAGATATACATTACAAAAATAATATTAGTTTAGTTAATTTCTACTTTAAAATTCGTATTAATATAAATATTATATTTCTTATTATTAGATATACATTACTAAATAATATTAGTTTAATTTATTTCTACAAATGAATTAAATAATTATGACGTATTATTAGCATTATATTAGTTTTAATTTACTATGATCCTATATAACTTTTTTTATTTTCTTTTCATACATAATTGTGATTGTGTTTAAATTCTTTTCAATTTGGTATGCTCAACTCTTGAGGATCGTTGCTTCGTAATATTACAAATGGTATGTTCTCTATATTTTTATAAGTTTTTAGATTATTAATACAACTAATATAATTATTAGAAAAATAGTGTTATATGTATTCTTATGAAATTGCTATTTCGCACCATATTTTATTGGAATCAAATATCTATTTCTGATATAATATGTACAACCAATTGAAACACACAATATCATTCAATGACTTACTATCATAGTCCAACAATTAATTTTGTTTGATTGAAAGAATAATATTCTAATATTCTTTAATTTTTTTTAATAGAAATTAATGTGGCCTCCAATGAAGTGCGAATGAGATATGTTATTGATGTTGCATGTTCATCAATGTCTGATGTGACAAATAGTATGATAATGTTATTTTATTTTCTAAATAATATGTTATTTTTCTAATATTAATTAATCAATGTAATAGGAAAAATCAATTAATCTTGGACCAATTCGGTACGATTATTTGGTCAGAATATCAATGGTATGTGTATATATAAATATTCTTAAAATTATGACAATAAAATAGCATACAACATTTATTTAACATATGTTGAGAAAACTAACATCTTTAATTGCAATGAATGTTAGTTCTTCATCTATTGTATCATTGAATTCGAATACCAAATCACTTTGAGTAACTAGGAATGAGTCAACCAGATTTCCTTAATGTACAACAAATGAATTTGAAAAATATATGAAAAGATGCATTTGTTATACTTCTCCATTGATTTTATATGTTATATAATAAAATTATTGTTTAATTTTTTTTGTCAGTTGCGGATATTTTGGATTTGCCCTTACAAACCACATCGCATCAACATGGTGTCCCCAATTTTAATATTTCATCAAGCAATCAATCTGATGATTATTAATTGAAATGATGAAAATTTACCTGTTAAAAAAGACTCATGGAGAAGTACTGACAAATTATGAGGAGCAAATAGTGTGACACGATTCACTGCCAGGACTCATGTTAACATTACAGAAGGCATGTTACTCCTTTTATATATTTGATCTTGCATTTCATTATGTTTACTCCTAATAATAAGTATTAGTTTAATTTCACTCAATAGGGTATAGTGATTAGTGATATTCACCTAAACTTTTCTGGAGATCCTATAAAGGCAATTGTCAAAAGCACGTATCCTATTACATTATCTTGCAATAATGATTTGTCATATTTGCAAGATAGAGCTATTCTAGCTCAAACAATGGATATCGTTGATCTCTGAATCAAAATATGATGGATCGTAACACCTCTGATAATAGGGTATATTTAAGTTCAGACAGTATGTGCAAATCAGATGGATTAATGAATGTGTTGACTGATTTGCCTACACATGAATATTTGAATGGCTTGAAATGTACGGGATTGTCAAATCATGAGATGACACTCAAGGTGAGAACTCCTATTATGTTTCTGAAAAATATAGATCGTGCTACTGGATTGTGCAATGGAACCCGTCTAATTATCTCCAGGCTTGGCAATCATGTTAATGAAGCGTCTACTGACCGGAAATAGTTTTGGTGAAATTGTCTTTATTCCTAGAATGACTCTGACGCCTTATGATAAACGTCTACCATTCAAGTTTCAGAGAAGACAGTTCCCCTTTATTGTTTCATATGGCATGACTATTAACAAGAGTCAAGGTCCATCCTTATCACATGTTGGCATTTTATTGAAGAAACATGTATTTACTCATGGTCAATTATATGTTGTTGTTTCCAAAGTTACGACCATAAGCGGACTTAAGATATTAGCAAGTGATGATGATAATCTTAGTGTGTCATGTACTGCTAATGTTGTATATAAGAAAGTGTTTCAGAATATATAAGAATTATTTATTTATGTTGTTTTGTAATTTTATTTCATTTATTGAAAATTGGGGTAAAGAATTTCAATATAAAATAGTGTACGTTCATCATATTAATTTTATGCAAAATTGATCATAGACAAAGTGCGTTAATCACGTCGCTCCGATGTCAGGGACATCTCAGTTTGTTGAAATATAAATTAAAATATAAATTATTAAATATTTAATGAATATTTTATTTAATTATTAATTTATATATTAATATAAATGGACAAATAATTTTTAAAAAAAACTAAATATCCCGCACATCGTGCGGGTGCCATACTAATAAATTTAAAAATAAAACCAATAAATAAGAGAAAATAAAAGGGACATAAGTCCAATTTAAGAGGACAATGTTTTCATGATCCCTCAACTACCATTTCAATTCCGTTAAGTGAGAGAAAATAAAGTAATTAATATGCTCATCTAAGACTACCCCATCAACGCCTTTGAGATAAAGTCATTACAAAAGTCCAAAAAAAATATGAATAAAACAAAATAAAAAATAAAAAGTTGGGACCATGCAGAATGCATTCGATCTCTACTCTGACTTTGTGCTTTTTCAGAGTCATGAATCATCCAATTAAATGATAGCATTTGATTGGATGATTAAATATTATAAATAATAAAGTTATATCATTAATATCATGTATAATATTAATAAAAAATAAAAAATTATGTCAAAATTCTTACTTTTTTCCTCTATAAATAGAGCCTAATATTGATATATATCCACACCAAAATTAAATATGAAAAAAATTTGGAGTTCAGAATTAAATATGTAATTTGCAATTTTTTGTAATTGTGATCTAATGTTTGTGCATTTTTTTGGAGTTCATAATTAAATAAATGATTCATACATGACTCTCAACAAGTACAATGTCAAGATTGAGACCAAAATCATCCCTATAGCCCCAAAGCTTTTATTTTTTATTTTCTTTTATTCATATTTATTTTGTCATGTAGTGATGACTTAGGTCATGGATGAGGTAGTTTTAATTCCATGAGCCGAGCCGACCTATATTTGTACAGATTATAAACTACAAAGTGAATTTATATACCTACTCCACAAAGAAAAATTAATCGACAAAGTGAATGTAACTGCTCCATTTGAATAATTATAAATTGACTAATGTATCATGTAATTTAAATTATTAATTTAAGATAAATATATTAAAATTTAATTAAAGTTCTTAAATATCACTTCGCTTGTGAAAAATAATATATATATATATATATATATATATATATATATATATATATAAGAGATTATGTAAAAAAAAATCCTCCAGTAAGAAAAATAAATAAATTTTATCCATTAGATCTAAATAAATCAATGGTTGATATTCAATCAAGCAACAACTAAAACACAATCGAGCAATTGATGCTTCATTGTGTTACAGTTGCTGCTTGATCGTATATCAACCATTGATTTACTGAGATATAATGGATCATATTCATTCTTTTTTCTCACAGGGGATTCTTTCTCACAGATCCGCTCCATATATATATATATATTGAGAATTTTGATGTTTTGATGAAATTTCAAAAGTCATTCAGTTAGTAATTGACTAATTGTTGTATAAAGTTGATTGAGAATGAGTTAATCTTTTAATTTATTCTTTCAGTCCAAATATTGTAATAGTTTAGGCTCAGTCAGCCAAAGACATAGATGAATTGAGGAGAGAATGAAGCTCAAACAAAGACCATAATTGTTGATGCCAATAGTTATGAGAGGCAAAAAGACACAATAGAAAAGGTTCATCCGTCGAGTGGTATCAAACCAAACAAGAAAAAAACCAGTTGAATATTGCAGACAACTAGTTGTGGATTTGAATATCAAAGTTGTACTTAACATTGATATGTGCGTAAAATGACCTATTTTTCGATGTGTGCGCGTGCATGTTTGATGCCATTTTACCCTCATATCATATGCTTTCGTTGTTCTTTTGTCTTGTTTTCGTGTTTTCGTATTTGAAATATTGTAGGACGTGTTTTGGGCATAAATCAACACTTTTGGATGAGTTTTGGATGAAAATCGCCCGAGCTAGGAGTCAAAAGGAAGCAGGATCGACCGAGCGGAGCAGAAAGGGCGCTGGGGCATTTTAGAGACTTGGCTCGGCCGAGCCAAGCCCTTCAGAGAGGTGGCTCGGTCGAGCCAAAGCCACCCTTGGCTCGGCCGAGCCAAAGCGTGATTTTGGGTTCTTTCAGTTTTGTGAACTTTGGCCCGGGCGATCCGAGGCTCTGCTAACTCATTATAAAAGGGGGAAAAACAGTTATTTTGAACGAATTCATAACTTTTCATAATTTTGGATAACCACCTCCTAAATTCTCTCTACGATTCCCGTTTCCATCTCTTCCAAAACCTCACCCAAGGTATCAAGGTGCTAATTCATCAATCCTTGGAGGAGAATTGAAGATCCAAGGGGGTAGATCTAGACCTAGCAAATCCAATTGGGGAAGATTTCACTTTCTACTTATCAATTGTAATGGATGTATTTGATTTCAACTTTGTATTGTTACAATTGAGAGGTATGTTGCTCTAATTCATTTTGGATGTTGATTTGAACAAGGATGCATGAAGATTAGGTGATAATTGCTTGTTTACTTTCCTATGAAGGATTGATTTGCACTTGAGTTTGTTCTTGCCTATTAGATGTAGGTAATAGCCAATCTATAGGTAGTTGACGTGAACGTTGCAGCCAATACGCGGACGAAATCGTCGTGAAAAGGGCATAATCATATAGTTCTAGTTCTAATCCATGTGCGGGGCTAGGATTATAGGGCGATAATTGACGGTCGGTTGGGAGTGGCCTCGGAGTTAATAACGTAGCTGTTTGCAACTTCTAGAGTCATCTACTGCTAGTTATCCGTAGCAAGTGACTAGTGAACATAAGAGTCGGTTGCTCAACTTCATAGGAATTAAAACTTGTTTACATCAATGATTAACCTAATTGGATTAAATTTACGTTTGTTTCCACATCCTATCTACCTCATTTGAGTATTTGCTTGTCTTGGTTTACCAAGGTGTGGAGAGAATTGTTTGAATGTTGTTTGTTGGTTTAATTCATTGTTTGTTATATGTTGTTAGCATAGGTTTAAATTGATTGCCTAGTTGATAGAAATCACTCAACGATTTTATTGTTACCTAGCTCTTAGACTTTGCTATAGTATCCCGGTAATCTAGCGGGCGAAGAGAAGAAGGACCTGAATTTGAAAAATTTTATTCTTGTGTAGCTAAGAGTTTTATTTTTATTGAACTTTTAGCCGCATCAAGTTTTGGCGCCGTTGTCGGGGACTTCATTTAGTAGGTTGCTAGATATTGGGGGAAAAGTGAAGCTTGTAGGCTAGGTGTTTGTGTTTTTGTTTGTGTGAATAATTTGTTGTTTGTTTTTGTATTTGTTGGTACTTTGAGTTTGTTGGACTTTTGTAGGTGTCTAACATGGAGAATAGAAGAGGAGTTGACAAGGAAAGACTTGAGAATGTGAAAAGGCAAATGAAGGAGATGAGAGCCCTAATGATGCAAAGATAAACACCGCGGAGGCCTATCCGAGACGTGTATGAGGAAATGTTTGAATGTAATAACCAATGGCCGGAAGAGGAAAGAGATTATCAAACGGTAGATGTTGTTAAGGAATCTCAAGAGAATGATTTGTGGAGGAGTCAAATAGAGCTCATGCAAAAGAGACTTAATTTGTTGAAAAGATCAAGAAAAGAGCATGAAGAAAAGCAAGAGATGGAGGTGAAGAAAGAAGATGAACCTTCAAGGAAAAGAGAAGCAATACTTCAAGTTGATGAGGTAAATGGGGATATCAAGGAGCCGGTACAAATCTTTGAATATATAGAGAAGGATGAGAGTGCGAGTATTGTGATGAGACCCGAGGAAATATTAGGAGATGGCAAAGAGGAGGAGGAGGATGATGGGTTTTGTATACTGAAAGCATTTATTACAATGAGTATACAACGGTTTATTTCTCCTATCTGTTAACAATCTTACATGTATGAACAATGGTATCCTCTTGTCTCACCGATAGAGACGATCATACGGCGTGTTGTAGATCGCAGAAGACAGTATGATCACTTGACCTAGTGAGACATAAACCTGATCACAGCCGAGACAGCGTATGAGGATACGTCTGTCCGGATGGCTGCGGCATTGTCGGAATAAGTAGTCTGTCATGGTTACTTGACATGCTGGTATGCAGAGATGGTGTATTGATGGACCGCAGTGAGATGTATTCGTCTGTCTGACATCAGCGAATACAAGATCTCGTTATATTGATTGAGTCCAAACCCTAACGAAGGTTTAGGGGTTTGCACGGGTTGACTGTTGCTTTGACTTGCTGATCTGTGTGTAATTTGCATGTCTTTAGGGATGAGAATCGAAGGAATTATGAGAATTTGATGCACAAATCACACACATATCTCTTCTTTTCTTGATTTTCCTTCACTTGGTGCGTGGGAGTTGTTTTATGTGTACAGGATGTGGAAAAAGACGAAAAAAATGCAATTTTGGAGCTGAAAAGGGAGCTTGGGCCGTGCCAAATCCCGTTCCGGAGGGTTGGATTCCGTTCCGGATCACTTGCCATGGTGGAGAGCCTAAGTAACGTGCTCGTATATCCGCATCTTGGGTAACAACAGTTCGTGTAGTACCACCTAAGACTGGACTTAGGTAACCATATCCGAGTAATAGGATGGGGACATCCCCTGAGGAGCTCAATAACATTCATCGTGCCAAAGTCCTGCAGGCTGATTAAGTTCAGGCACGAGTGATAAGGTTTGAGTGGTACTACTCAGGAATTATAAGATATTAATTAATTGTAATTAGAGCTTGTCAGAGGCTCCGATTAATTAATGGATGTCCGGTAACCTTAAATATGAGGATTCTCAATTAAATGCAACCCGTTCTCATAACGTGGTAATAAAGGGGTAGGTCAGTATTAATTCTGTGGTGAAAAAGAATTAATATTAATTAATTAATTGTGTCCTGGGTTGTGGACATGGGAATTAATTAATTTATAGGCCCAATTTATTATTTGCATTAGGTCCCAGGTCTGGCCCAATAAGTGTGCTGAATTGAGCCCAGGAGCCCACTTGGGTTTTATAACCCTAGGTCTATAAATAGACCTCTCACTCTCTGAAACCCTAGCCACTTCATAAGATTCAAATCAGTTGAAACCCTAAGGAGAGAAAGAGGGGGGCGCCGATCCTGTAGAGAGAAAGGAGGAGAATTTTCGAATTCTGGTCCTGCTCAAGCCACAGATCTTCGGAGTCCTCACCAGTAGTAGATCTGATCAGCACCGGGACACAGCCCTGAAGATCTAATCTGGAGAACAGATTCCTCTTTTCCTCTCCCTTTTGTTTTCGATTTTTTCTAAGAAATTAGATCTCTAATTTTTGTTTCCGCAGATTAAATCGAATCGCGTGGTTGAATTGAGATTTGGAATTCAAACGCGAAAGATCGGTTCAGACTCGACGGGTTACGGTAAACCCTAAATCCACAATTCTTTGTATTAAATTCATAGGAGCATGCTAGGGTTTTAGAGAATTTAATTATGAGCAATATCCATAGATCGATCCGGTTCAGTTTGGTTTTGGTGATTCGATTCACGGAAAAACCCTACAATTGGTATCAGAGCGAGGTTCTTGATTTATGGCTCTGTTGTTCATAATTAAATTCGATATGCATGTATGAATTTATTGTTTTGTGAATGTTTGGTTTTTGTTCCTCGTGGCAACCCGTTGATTCAGCCCGCGGTGGTTTATCCGTGTAGGGCTCAATTGTTTTTGTAAAATCACGAGAAAATATGTGATTAGTGTAGATTTGAAAATTGTAATAGAATAGATTTTCTATAATTTTCAAATTATGTAATTGGACGGGTCGAGGACGAAGAACGAAGACGGAGTCGTCAGCGGCGGGCGACGGCGCGCGCAGGAGGCGCGAGCAGCGCGCGCGGGCGGTGGCTGACGACAGCGTGGGCGGCGTAGCAGCACGCGGCGGCGCGCGCGGGTGGCCTGCTGGCTGCGGGCGGCGGTCGGCTGCGGGGCGGCGGCGGTGGCTGTCGTCGGCGGCTGCTGTCCCGGCGGCGGTGGCTCGTGTTTTGGTGATTTGCACAATCCTGTGTAAACCCTAGGGTTTGCATTAGGGTTAGGGCAAATCATCAGATCACAAAGGCCTAAAAATCCAAAAAGATTTGGTGTATCCAGATTTGAAGGCCCTTGAAGATTTGGAAGATTTGAAAAGATTTGGATTTATCCAAATTAATTCAAAATTCAAATTTGTAATAGATAGATATTATTTTCTATTTTGTGGGGCCACGAGGAATTTTCGTTTGCCTTAATTGTCCTCGTATGATATGTGATTTATTTATGTGCGCAATTAAGCATGTGTAGATAATAGGAAAAGCATGTTTTATCGCTTTTATTATTTACAGCTTTTCAAGCATGCTTATGTGATTAATTTCTTTTGTTGGATTATATTTTTGGAATTTTTGGGCTTGTTTAATTACATGCAAAAATTTGGAAAATATAATGACAAAAGGAAATTATGTGTGCGCATAAAGAAACCTTTTAAAAGAAAAATACTAAGCAGATTTTTTAAAATCAATAGACCTCCACAAAGTGGTCCTAGGCTGTAAGTGTATCTCTCGTTCTAGTAAACGTCTACGAGTGTAGCTTGCTAGTTCCCGGAGGTGCATGGGTGCAGTTGTTGGGATTTCTAGACAAACAATTTAAATCATGTGAATAGTGGGAGGGCTTTGCGTAAACGTCTACGAGTGTAGCTTGCGTAGACCTCTTTCACAAGTATTCTAGGATTGATTTAAATTATAGATAACAAAAGCTTTAAGGGCTGTGCGGTATGGTTACGTGCCATGCTAATCTGTCTCTTTTGGCCGGAGTTAAATTTGTGGTTAATTGCTTAGAAGCATCTTAGAATATAATGCAAGAATTGCATCCCTGTTCTTTAGAGATGGCTTGGTCTAAGGTTTTCACTAATTATTAATTTCTAGTGTCAAAAGCATCCTGACATGGTAGTGAAATTAAATGGATTGGGGCTTAAAACCCGCCGTTCTAGTTGAGGGTGACATCGTAAACGTCTACGAGTGTAGCTTGCGGTGGGAACTCTTGCGCAATTAGTGGAAAACATTTGTATTTGATTTATTAAAAGGTTTTCAATGCATTTGTTTTCGAAGTTCAACATGTATGTTCTTATTTAAGATTCTTTATTGTTTCAGATATGTCTATGTCTACTGTCGATCATATACTTGCTCTCAATCCTCTAACTGGTCCGAACTTCCATGAGTGGAGATATTGCATTGAGTATATTCTCCTGACTAAACAACACATGTTTGTTCTTACTATGATGCCACTTGCCCCACGTTACCATAAAGTGTCTAGACGTGAGAAGGAGTTCTATGACAACTGGGTGGCGTCTGAGGATTTTACTTACAAGTTAATCTCAGATAACCTGTCTAGAGAACTTAAGCTCAAGTACATGGGCTACTATAGCTCTGTTACTATCTGGATGGACTTGGTGGCTACGTATGGCGAAGTGGAACGAACTATCAACTGTGATCTCGTTAGAGACCTTGTCTGTAAGAGAATGGTTGATGGCTGTTCGGTGACACTGCATGTGATGATCATGGATAACACCATGAAACGATTCACACGTGGAGGTGGATGTATCAGTGATCGGGCTAAGATCGATATAATCCTGAACTCCTTACCGATTTCATTCTATGACTTTAAGAAGGATGTAGCTAAGAGAAGTGAGTACTCTTTCAAGGAGTTGCTTACTGATCTCGTAGCAGGACAGTCCTTCGTACCTTCATGGGAGTCTGAGTTATCAGATCTTGAGCACAGCTTGGGCACATTGAAAGATGTGGTTCATACTGTGTGCAAGAACATGATTGATCGCAGATCACGTGAGAGGAGGTCAAATGAAATGATGAGGGTTAGTGTCACTTCAAGTGAGAAGGCATGCGGAAGCAAGAGACAAGGTACGTCATTTGCATTTGTAACGGAAATATGTTTAGCATCGGTTTCTACTCATTCGTAGGTAGTGGATACTGGAGCTACTGATCATGTTTGTTACATTTTGCAGGGGTTCACACCGAGGAGGGTGCTAAAGAATGACGAGGTTACCATCTCAATTGGAAATGCAACACAAGTGAGTGCAACTGCCATTGGAGATTTCACCTTGTACTTTGATGATTCCGTTTTAACATTGAGAGATGTTTTGTATGTGCCGGATTTTCGGCGAAACCTTATTTCAGTTTCCAAACTTTATGTTAATGGATATTCAGTTATTTTTATTAGTGGTGTTTCTATCATTGGTAATAACGGTGTTATTTGTCGTGGAATGCTGAATAATTCTCTCTATGTTGTTAACTGTAATCATAAGTCTTCCGCAAGTATTGCATGTAATTCATCCGTAATTGATAATCCTAGGAAGAGAAAACTTACTTCTTCTGATGAGGATCTTACATATCTCTGGCACTTGAGACTGGGTCACATCAGCTTGAAGCGGATTCAGAGACTTGCAGATGACGGTACATTGGACCTAGTCCGGGCTGTACCTTATCAAGTCTGCAAATCCTGCATCGAGGGCAAGATGTCAACTAGGCCTTTCAAGGCTAGTCAGTCTCGAGCAGAGGAAGTGTTGGAATTGATCCATTCTGACTTATGTGGACCGATGTCCACGCAGGCTCGTGGAGGGTACGAGTACTTTGTCACTTTCATTGACGATTACTCAAGGTACAGATACGTTTACCTGCTTCGCTACAAGTCTGAATGCTTTGAGAAATTCAAAGAGTTCAAGGCTGAGGTAGAAAAGAGGGTCGGGAAAACTATCAAGTCGCTGCGATCTGACCGTGGTGGCGAATACCTCGGTAATGAGTTCCTGCAATATTTGTCAGAAAATGGGATTACATCCTAGTGGACTGCACCGGGTACTCCCTAGCAAAACGGTGTAGCTGAAAGAAGAAATAGGACTCTTCTAGAGATGGTAACATCAATGATGAGTTATGCAAACTTACCAATTTCGTTTTGGGGCTACGCATTGGAGACAGCAGCTTACGTGCTTAATGTGGTGCCTTCTAAATCAGTTCCTAAGACACCTTCTGAGCTCTTCCTTGGTCGCAAACCTAGTTTCTGCAAGTTTAGAGTATAGGGCTGTCCGGCACACGTACTGTCGAAGGAACCTGATAAGTTAGAAAGCAGGTCAAAAGTAATGTTGTTCATAGGGTATCCCAGGCAAACGAAAGGTGGTTACTTTTACTGTCCTGAGAGTCAGAGAGTCGTTGTTAGCACCAATGCTAGATTCTTGGAGGACGAGTATGTGAGTAATCACAGGTCAATGAGTGATATCGTTCTTCAAGAAATTGAGAACGAGAATGCAATTCCAAGGGAAGGGGAACGTGTAGATGTGGGTGTACCTGTGAGAGGTACAGCACCACAGACACGTTCTTCAGTGCAAGGTGCAGGACCACAAGTCACTGCACCTACTACTGACACGGCACCGATGTCTCGTCGTAGTGGGAGAGTTATTTTCCAGCCGGAAAGGTACATGTTCGGACTTGAGCCTGGAAGACGGACATGAGGACTCTGACCCACTGACTTACGAAGAGGCAGTGCAGGACAAGGATGTTACCAAATGGCGTGTCGCCATGGATTCTGAAATTGAATCCATAAATGCTATGGATGTATACCAGAAAACGGATTTGCCGGATGGCTTTAGGGCCATAGGGTGCAAATGGGTATACAAAAGAAAGAAAGGGGCGGATGGAAAGATCACGGCTTTTAAAGTCAGGCTGGTGGCAAAGGGTTATAGTCAGAAAGAGGGCATTGACTATGACGAAACCTTTTCACCCGTAGCCATGCTCAAATCCATCCGGATACTCTTTGCCATAGCTGCGCATATGGACCTAGAGATCTGGCAGATGGATGTCAAAACCGCTTTTCTGAACGGTTACCTTGAAGAAGGTAGAGACATCTATATGCAGCAACCCGAGGGTTATATAAGCAAGGGCGAAGAACATCTTATCTGGAAGCTTAGGAAGTCCTTGTATGGACTTAAGCAAGCTTCAAGGTCGTGGAACTTACGTTTCAACGATGTGATTAAATCCTATGGATTTGCACAGTTGGAAAATGAAAGTTGTGTTTACCGACTTTGTGTCAGTGGGAGCGTGGTCTTCCTTGCACTTTACGTTGATGACATACTCCTATTTGGAAACAACGAGGGAGTGATGTCCGAAATTAAGGTTTGGTTATCCGAATAGTTCCAAATGAAGGATCTGGGAGAAGCTGGCTACATTCTTGGGATTAAGGTCTTACGAGATCGTAAGAGAAGAATGTTGAGCTTATCCCAGGCATCCTATGTGGATACTGTGATAGCCCGGTTCAGCATGCAACTCGCCAAGAAAGGCTTGCTACCTTTCAGACATGGCGTTCGTCTTTCTGGTGGGCAGTGTCCTCAGACACAGAGGGAGAAAGACGAGATGAGTCTTGTACCATACGCTTCGGCTGTGGGTAGTCTCATGTATGCGATGCTGTGTACCAGGCCAGATATCTGTTATGCCGTTGACATGGTAGCAAGATATCAGTCTAACCCTGGACAGGCGCATTGGACTGCTGTAAAGCATATCCTCAAGTATTTGAAAAGAACTAGGAATTTCTGCCTAGTTTATCAAAGTGAGGATTTGTGCCCTGTGGGTTATACAGACTCGGATTTCCAAGGGGACCAGAATGAGAAGAAATCGACCTCAGGATATGTGTTTACCCTGGGAGGTGGAGCTGTATCTTGGAGGAGCTCAAAGCAGAAATGCATCGCTGACTCCACCATGGAGGCGGAATATGTCGCCGCCTCCGATGCCTCGAAAGAGGGGGTGTGGCTCCGGAACTACCTTTTGGAGTTGGGCGTGATCCCGAGTTTGCCGAGGAGCATCACAATTTATTGTGATAACTCTGGTGCAGTGGCAAACTCAAAGGAACCGCGGTCTCACAGGGCAAGCAAACACATAGAGAGAAAGTACCATATCATACGAGAAATCGTATCGAGGGGCGATGTGCTGATTAAGAAGATTGACACTGCTGACAATCTTGCTGATCCGTTTACAAAGAGCTTGCCGCAGAAAGTTTACGAAAGACATATTCGTGAGCTGGGTCTGAGGTGGATGCCGACCACTGATAGTGGTTAAAGTGACAGCAGACAAGATAGACAGACTGTATACTCTGTAATAGCTTAGTTATGCTTTGAGTATAAGTGGGAGATTGATGGGTTTTGTATACTGAAAGCATTTATTACAATAAGTATACAACGGTTTATTTCTCCTATCTATTAACAATCTTACATGTATGAACAATGGTATCCTCTTGTCTCACCTATAGGGACGATCATACGGCGTGTTGTAAATTGCAGAAGACAGTATGATCACTTGACCTAGTGAGACATTAACCTGATCACAGCCGAGACAACGTATGAGGATACGTATGTTCGAATGGCTGCGGCATTGTCGGAATATGTAGTCTGTCTTGGTTACTTGACATGCTGGTACGCAGAGGTGGCGTATTGATGGACCGCAGTGAGATGTATTCGTCTGTCTGACATCAGCGAATACAAGATCTCGTTATATTGATTGAGTCTAAACCCTAACGAAGGTTCAGGGGTTTGCACGAGTTGACTGTTGCTTTGACTTGCCATGGTGGAGAGCCTAAGTAACGTGATCGTATATACGCATCTTGGGTAACAGCAGTTCGTGTAGTTCCACCTGAGACTGGACTTAGGTAACCATATCCGAGTAATAGGATAGGGACATCCCCTGCGGAGCTCAATAACATTCATCGTGCCAAAGTCCTGCAGGCTGATTAAGTTCAGGCACGAGTGATAAGGTTTGAGTGGTACTATTCAGGAATTATAAGATATTAATTAATTGTAGTTAGAGCTTGTCAGAGGCTTCGATTAATTAATGGATGTCCGGTAACCTTAAATATGGGGATTCTCAATTAAATGCAACCCGTTCTCATAACGTGGTAATAAAGGGGTAGGTTAGTATTAATTCTGTGGTGAAAAAGAATTAATATTAATTAATTAATTGTGTCCTGGGTTGTGGACATGGGAATTAACTAATTTATAGGCCCACTTTATTATTTGCATTAGGTCCCAGGTCTGGCCCAATAAGTGTGCTGAATTGAGCCCAGGAGCCCACTTGGGTTTTATAACCCTAGGTCTATAAATAGACCTCTCACTCTCTGAAACCTTAGCCACTTCATAAGATTCAAATCAGTTGAAACCCTTAGGAGAGAGAGAGAGGGGCGCCGATCCTGTAGAGAGAAAGGAGGAGAATTTTCAAATTCTGGTACTGCTCAAGCCACAGATCTACGAAGTCCTCACCAGTAGTAGATCTGATCAGCACCGGGACACAACCCTGAAAATCTAATCTGGAGAACAGATTCCTCTTTTCCTCTCCCTTTTGTTTTCGATTTTTTCTAAGAAATTAGATCTCTAATTTCTGTTTCCGCAGATTAAATCGGATCGCGTGGTTGAATTGAAATTTGGAATTCAAACGCGAAAGATCGGTTCAGACTCGACGGAGTTATGGTAAACCCTAAATCCACAATTCTTCGTATTAAATTCATAGGAGCATGCTAGGGTTTTTGAGAATTTAATTATGAGCAATATCCATAGATCGATCCGGTTCAGTTTGGTTTTGGTGATTCGGTTCACGGAAAAACCCTACAGAGGAAACCGAAAAAATCATTAGTGAAGTGATAATGGGTATTCATCAAGAAGAGCTCGTGAAGGAAGGCACCGAGGAGATGGTGAAGAACATTGAAGGAGGAAGAATTGAGGAGTCTTCACTTGAAGAGATTCCAACAATACCGGCATTGGAACATTTCATAGAAGAGGAAGAGCCGAACATAAGCAAAGAGTATGAGGATAGGTTTAAGCGGGGAATGTCATCTTGGGAAGTAGAAAAGGTTGAGGAGAGAATGGTGAGTTCATTGGATGAGTGGATCAATGAGTTTCTTGAAGTGGGGATTAGTTTGGAGAATGTCTTAAGGATCACTTCAAAGAAGGAGCACTCATTCATGCAATTTGAGTTTAACAAGATAATCAATCCTCCTTGGAGAAATGATAGGGGTGAAAGAAAAATTGCCTTGGACAAATTGCTCCCTAGTAAATGCAGATTAAGGGAGAAAGGTGTATTAAAAACCCACAAGATTTTTGATAATGGATGATGTGGTAAGGTCGTCTAGCTACCGACATTAAGGAAGCGCTTGTTGGGAGACAACCCAACCAATTTTCTTTCTTTTGTTTAATTACTTTTAGTTGCTTTGATTTTGAATAAATGTCTAGTTTGTTTGGTTTTGTGTTTGTCGGGAGGAACTACAAGATCAAGAGGAGTGACGATACACCGTCCACCGTTTTTGCAAACTTAGTCTCACTTGACTAAGTTTGGGGGGTTGTGCCGGTAGCCGGTGCCTTGGTTTATTCCTCTCCTCTCTTCCTCTATCCTAGTTTGTTTTAGTTTAGTTTAGGTTGTTGGATATTGTCCCTTTATTGGATTTGATTCGATTTGGTTGTACCAATATTGATATTCTACCTTGGATGAATGTTGTGGACTATACTCATCTTGATGATATGTATTGATATTTTCATGGGTTTAAGTTTGTTGAACATTGGTTTTGATGGTATGAATGGTGGTGCTAGTGGATTAATGAGTTAATTTTGTGAAAGATTGGATAGTGGAATGATGGTGGAAAGAGGTTTTGGAAATGAATATGGTTGAGGATTGTTTGATTGTGATTGTGGATGGAATTATTAATGAGTTGGCATGATTGAATACTTCCTATTATGCATGGTTTGTGGTTTGGATTATTGGTTAGGTTTAAATGGTGGAACTATTGGATATGATCTTATCATTGTTGATATTTGGTTTGTGGATAGTTTGGTAGATATGAGAACTTTATTGGTTTGTTTTATGCTCAAGTGTTTGGTGGTGTTTGTGTTGATCTTGTAGGTACAAATAAGGTCTTGGAGAGCGGTTTGATCATGTGTGCCGATGGGTAACGCTTTCTATCGTTCCTTCTACCAATTAGATTCATTACATTGTTTTATGGCATGTAGATTGTGGTTAGGATGTTGTGTGCTTGTGTGTGTGTGATGAACACGAACTAGACTTGAGGTTTGAATCATGATTTACTTGGTGAAGTTGGA
>JAPKLW010000295.1:0-15111 GCA_026898455.1 Plectranthus barbatus | reverse complement strand
CTCCAAACTCTAAAAACTCTAAAATATGATTGGGTATGCTCAAAAATCGAGTTTAGGAGGCTATTTATAGTGGTGGATGTGTATCCTATCAAATCTAGGGATAAAGATATGAATAAATACGAATTTTATCAGATTTTCGCTCCAGAAAACATGCTCGCGTCGACCGCTTCTGATCCACGTCGATCGACGTGAGTTTCTGGTCTCCGTCGATCGCTTCTGATTGGCGTCTGTCGACGCAGCTTCTCGCCCCTCCTGCGCGGTCTCACAGTTTTGACCATAACTTTCTCTTCCGAACTCCGATTGACCCGATTCCAGTTGCGTTGGAAAACTAACTCAAAGATCTTTCAAATGCTCCATTAGCTCAGATTCCAACGGTGGAAGAAGTTGTGACTGTTTCTTTGAACATCTGCTGCTCTTGGAATGGGTTTCCATTGAATTTGGCCTAAAACCTGCAAAAACACCAAAACGCGCATAATACCACCTAGTATAGACTCATGCACATAATATATATATAAACTCAATAGAACTACATAAAATAATAGAAAATAATATAGATAAGTGAGTACAATAATGAGCTTATCATTCAGCAATCTGGAGAAGGAATTTTTATTCATCAAAAGAAATATACTCGCGATCTCATAGCGAAATATTGCCCTGAGAAAACAAAGAGCCTAAGGATTCCAATTAGCACAACATGTATTGCTGCGCTTGAGAAGGAAGGAGATGATGTGAATCCAACTCTCTACAGAGGAATTATTGGTTCACTGCTGTATCTCACCGCTAGCAGACCGAATATATCCTTTGTCGTTGGCTTATGTGCTAGATATCAAGCAAACCCAAAGAAAGCTCATTTGGATACCGGTAAACAGATTGTGCGATATTTGAAGTGCACAGAAGGTCTGGGAATTTGGTATCCAAGAGCAGACAGTCTTGCTCTAAGTGGATATTCAGACTCAGATTTTGGAGGTTGCAAGATTGATAGGAAGAGCACGAGCGGTACTTGTCAATTTCTTGGACACAAGCTCATTAGTTGGTTCAGCAAAAAGCAGCACTCTGTTGCTACATCTACTACCGAAGCAGAATATGTGGCTGCTGCTAGCTGTTGTTCGCAAATTTTATGGATAAGGCAACAGTTGCAAGACTATGGGATTTCTCCCGAATGTGTGCCAATTTATTGCGACAACATTAGTGCTATGTGCATTACCAAGAATCCGGTTCATCATTCTAGGACAAAGTACATTGATATCCATCATCATTTTATTCGTGATCACCAGGAGAAGAAGGATATTGATGTTCGCTATATATGTACTGAAGATCAGATACCTGATATATTCACAAAGCCCCTTGCTGAATCCAGATTCAAGGAGTTATGCATTAAGTTGGGTCTTATGGAGTTGGATAATGCAATGGATGAATGAGATGATATTCTCATTCTTTCTGGATTTCTTGGATTTCATGAAGACATCATTAAGTATTCTGGATGCTCAATACGTCTGCTGAGGAATGTTTGTTTTCTCAAGAATTGCTCGTACAAAGAATGCTAAGCAGACAATGGTTGCTGATTTTTCAGCAAACGTCAAATTGGAAGTCAGATTCGTAAAGCTCTGCATATTTCAAAAACCATATCATTCCATTCATTGAAGGTTATGTTTACAAAAGAGGGTTGAGTAAATATAAACAACAACATGCTTCCTATTCTAGGGAGAACGAAGCTTGAACAGGAAGAAGTCCGTATCCAGAAGGTTAGATCGTCCTTCTGCTATCTGAGGAAAGCTCTGCTCCAGTAGCCAGCTGAGCTGCATTCCATTCAGCAGAGGCACAGAAGGGTAAAGCTGGACATATTCTCGAATGCTGTCAAAGATGAAGCCCGCCCAGTCAACTTCGGCTTCATCATCAATGGCCATCATGACTTGCCATGTCTCTCTTGAAAAGGAGAGATAGTCAAGACTTTCTCCCAACAGCATGTTGTGGGAGACACGAAATATCACCCAGTAAGGAGTCTGCAGATCATATGCTGAAGCAGAAGGAATAAACTCAAACCAAGATGATCGTCGCCATTTCTGCCATGACGACCACTCAGGGGCCACTTCCGTCAATCGGTAGTCCAACACTGACTCTGGATACCTGGGAAGGCCGAAACATTGAGAAAACAAGTCCGGATACCAACAGACCCGCTCACCGCAGAAGGAACCAGAGATGACTCCTTCCTCCACAGAGCAGTCCTTGATGAAGTCTCGGAGAATGTCACCATGGAAAAGCCGTGGGGTGGCTGTGACAAATCGAGCCAACCCGCTCCGATTGAGCTTTGTCATGACTATCTCAGCCACGATGTAATCATCGTTATACAATGAGTACAAACCAGACTCATGGAGAATCTGATTACGGCGTATCTCTAAAGACTGACCAGGAGAATCCATAATTTTTTTTAAGGGAAGACTTGGAAAGAAACTATGAAGAAGTTTGCAGAGCAGGGCACTTGTGTGTTAAGACTCACCACAAGAAGGCTCTTTTTAAAGAGAAGACGCATAACTTTTCACATATGACAGTTAGATTTCCAGTGAAAAGTCGTGATGATTCATATCTCAGAATATGAAACAATGAGTATAGAAGAATCATCATGCAGGTCAAATCAATTCAGCCGACGATGTTCGATGATCATCTGCTGTGTGTTTAATACTCACAGACGGCTACGATGAGTTGAGCAACACCACGTCAGATCACTTAAAATTTCTTGGAAGAAGAAACGACGTGATGGGACGTACGTATTCAAGGCCGTCGATCTACCATGTCTGACAGAACCCTCCCAACCGTCCGATTCTATATCCAAAGTATAGCAAAGTCTGCTAGACTTTGAGGACATGGTCACTGTTGCATATTCAGCAGAGTAAATGGATAAGCTCGATGAATCATCTGCTAGGACTCTAGCAGAGTTGCAGACAAAGGTCCACTCAGCAAAGTCGATTCGGACTTTTACTACAAGTCAGTATTTTTCAAAGCTATTATATATGGTTTGCACAAGCATATTGATGGAATCGCGTGGTTAGTCAAAAATCACAGAGCTTAAGTACGAGTTACTTGGAATGAAATATTTACAATTTCATATATATGAAATTACAAAAATATTTAGGGGGCGTTTGGTTTAACTGTCAGGAATCACTATGGGTATGGATTTGATAGTAGAGAGAATGGGTATGGGTTTGATTTTTGGGAATCATTCCCAATTCTGATGTTTGGTTTACTAGATGAGTTTTGGAATCATTTTTCAATTCTGATGATTTATTTTTTAAGTTTATAGGTTTATAATATAATTAAATTGTTACACAAATAATAATTAATTTAACAATAAAAAATAACAAAATAAAATCATATTAAAACAAATAAATAATCTATTTATCTTATTATTTGTTTTATAAAATATAAAATTAAGATAAAAAATAAATGATTGATTTTATAATAATAATAATATTATTATAATAATAATATATAATTATAATAACATATAATACTATAAATAATATAATTATGAAAAACATTAAAAAAAGAAAAAAGAAAAAGTAAATAAATCAGAAAATAATTATAAATAAAATGAAATAAAAATAAGAAATAAATGATTAATTTAATAATAAAAAATTAAGAAAATATAATCATATTAAATAAATAAATAATATATTTATATTCTTATTTATTTTATAAAAATATAAAATTAAGATAAAAATAAATAATTAATATAATAATATTATTATATTAATATATTAAAAAGAATAATATATAATATTGTAAAATAATATAATTATCAAAATATTTTAGATTAATATTATAAAAATAAATAAATAAGAAAATAATTATAAAATAATATGAAATAAATAATTTTGGTAATAATATATGGGACTGAAAATGAAAACCCACCATTTTGGAGGGTTTTGGTGATTCCCAAGTATTTGGGAATCATTCCCATATTTTCATTCTCATACCCTTTAACCAAACAGTGGGTTTCGGAATCATTTCATTCCCTCATTCCGAAATCCACCAACCAAACGCCCCCTTACATGGGAACAAAAGGTACAACAAACTTAAAAAAAGGAAGGCAATGGCCTGAAAGGATAGAAATCCACCCCCCTAGGGTTGGAGGGAACTAGAGTGAGATCCGAGAATCTCTGCTCTAATAGCCAACTCAATGGCATCCCGTAGGGGAGAGGAAGATGTGGGAAACTCTGGACGCATCGCTGCACCCTCTGAAAGACGAAGGCCGCCCAGTCGACCTCCGCCTTATCGTCGACTGCCATCATGGCTTTCCATGTCTCGCGAGAGAAAATCATGTCGTCGGGATCTTCTCCTACGACCATACCGCAGACAATCTGGAAGAGGACCTTGTACTGCGTTTGCAGGCTGTCTGCTCGAACTCAGAAGAATCTCTCCACTTCATCCACGAAGTCCACTCTGGAGCTATCTCATCTCTGCGATAGTCCATGACAGAAATCGGACCCCGTGGCAGGCCAAAATCTGCAGCAAAGGTGTCAGCAGTCCACCTCACTAGCTGGTTCCGGAAGACACCAATAATGGAGTTTCCATCGGCATCACTCGAACGAATGAAGTGCCGAAGATGTTCCCTTTGGAAAGCATGCGGAGTAAGGTATACGAACTTGCCCAGACCGCTGGCATGGAGACTTGTCATCGTCGTCTCAGCCACCTGATAATCCGCTTCATATTCTGCATACAGACCAGAATCACACAGGATTCTGTTTCTTGGTACATAAAGAGCATAGGCTGGTTCCATGATTTTTTTTTTGGAGAAAGTTTTTTTTTGGAAAGCAAAGTTAGCAAGAAGGCGTATCAAGAAAAATCTCAAGACCATGCTATTTATAGACTCATTTCGATCTACTCTTTATCTTGGGATACGACCAGTCGCTCTGAGATTACAGTAATCTCATAAAGTGGAGGTCAAATCGGAGATAATTACGTTCAAGCATGAACCAGAGATGAAGAGAGATGAATTTTATATATCGGAGATATAAAGAGTATCGGCCATACGTGGAATCTATTGACCAAATTATACTCATTATCTGACGTCAGTTATTTTTGCTGATAAGATCTCTCTTGATGCTGATATTTACGGCTGCTGAAGCTTTCACTCAGACGCGGGAGATTTTTGAATCTCTTAAGAGGTGCATTTAATGCTCGCAGACGGCGGCAAAAAATTAGATCGTGCCACGTCATCGGCACTCAAGTTCTGGAGAACGTGTGTACTCGCACGATTTGACCCTTTAACCGCAGCCGTTGATCGAATTCAGAGAGGAAGAAATCTCTACCGTTAGATTCAATTAATCTTCCAAACCCTTTCATCTCTCCACAAGTCGCGATTCAAATCCCTATCTCTCTGAAACCTCTCTCATTCTTTTTCAAACCCTCCCCGAAATTTCTGACTCACTCAAAAATCCCCAACCATGGCAACCAACCCTAACTCTCCAAATACCCAAAATACAGAATCAAGCGATGCCACTCATCCTGAATCATCTCATACAGGAAACCCAGAAAACTTACTCCAACCTCCCACCTTCATTTTTCCGCCCACTACAGATTCGCCGTTGCATGTTCGACATGCACCCAACTTCACCGAAATAATGAAAAAGGAAAACATTGATGAGTCCGTTCCATACAGCAAATTGGTGGTTTTGGCTCGGAAAAAGGAGTTATCCATCCATACGACAGAGCAGAGGCGTCTGGCACAAATCATGAAAGATAGAATCCTTTATATGCCTCTCGCCGTCAAACACATTCCACAGTGGATTTTGGATCTACTCAACTCAGAATTACTGGTAAAATACCTTTCTGCTGAGCCTGACCGATTTCACCCACACATGGTTTCAGAATTTTATGCTAGAGCAGTTATGAATGATGATCAGAAGTCGTTCAAGACCTGCGTATATGGAAATTTTGTGGAAGTGAGTGCTGATTTACTTTCGAGGACGTTTGGGCTTCGAAACTATGGGGCAAAGATTTCTCAATACAAGGTCAATGATCTTGTTGAAATGGAGAAACGCTGGAATCTTTGGAAGAAGCCAGGGGAGCTAAAGGACAAGAAAGGGCAGGTGATTACCTTTAAAGTTTCTACACCGATTAATACTCTGTCTGATGAGAACAAGCTCCTTACGGAGATCGTAATCAAGATGCTCCAATGTGACACCGGCTCCTACTCAGAACTCTCTGCCAAGAAGTATGCCGTTATGATGGCATTGAATGACAATATTAAGGGAAATTGGGCAGAATTCTTCTTTGAGCGATGGGCTGAACACGCTCGGAAGAATGACAATATGGCAGTAGATGGAACGTTCTCTTCCAACGTGAATTTAGGGTTAAAGATCATGTTGGTCCCTAAATACCAGAGTCGTCGTGATTCAAACTTAACACGAGTTGCAGCGGAATTAATAAACTTCTCCTACACTTTACGTTGTTAACAAATGTTTCTTAGCTCAAGTTGTCACTTAGATGTATTTTCAGATATACACTAGCAACTATGTTACTAGGTTTCAAATCAACTCTAAACAGTAAAGTGATAAAACAGTAAATGAACGCGAGATTTTATAGTGGTTCGATCCAAAGAGATCTACGTCCACTCCTTAGCCGAAGCGCTAAGAATTTCACTAGAAAAGTATACAATCAGTACAAGGATTCGCCAATACTTGCAGTAGGCGGTGAACTTTCGAACCGGCCACAGCACAGCTATCCTCCGATACATTGCACTTTTCGAACACAGCTCCGGCCAAGTCAAGGGCACACCTTCGTAAAACTTGTCCTTCGCTAATGGTGCTGTTATAGTTTGCACCTGAACTCAATAAAAATGTGGCTAACGCCCGTCAGAGTCAATCTCTTTCAAGAATGACTGTTGGATACTCCTAGTAAGGAGATTATCCCAATGATTGAAGATTCTTAATGGAACTTCAAGAATCTTCAAGGATGAGTGTCAGATATTCAATGAGAGGACACTCTGGGTTGTTGAGGGCTTTGAATGTGCTTTTTATCACGAGCTCTCAACTGACTACTTTTCACTTGTTCGCTTTGTCAAAGGAATCTCACACTTGTGTAGTTTGCGAATATAGGTAGTGATTGAAGCAGTAGTACTCTCAGCTTTCAGACCTGTCTTTTATAGATGGAGATTCAAACTTTGAATCTCCATATCCGTTAGACTCAACGGCTCCTTGATCCGAGAGTGTTTATTTTATGAAAGTCACTTTTGTCTTTGACTTGTACTTCCTTAACTACTTTGGGAAGGTCTCGTCCTTTGTGTGAGCTTTTTGTCAGAGTCGCAGTCCAGCTTCAGATTTGATTCTTTTGCTTTGCTAAGCTCGAATCTGCTAGAAATATATTCCTTGTGATCCTTTGACTTCCGTCGTTTGCGATTCTTTATTTTTGCTGAAGGATCCGAATGCTAACTCCTTAGCATTCTGTCTAGCGAGCGTTCAGCCATTTGCTAGTGATCCTTTGTTGGCTTGCTTCTCTAGCAGTTTGTAAGTTGAATGCTGATATCATCTTCTATGTGTCTGCTAGGAATTCTTCTCAGCACACTAGTCTATTACAACTCAATGTACAACTTATACAGGACTTTACAAAGTGTGCTAGACTCTCTAGATTTCGGCAAATGATCGACCAACTAAATAAGGTTTGATCCAACAAAACCTTTTACAAACAAGTCCTAAGGGAGATTTTAGGGATAATTCCCAACAATTTCCCCCTTTTTGGTGCGATCAAAGCTTACTATCATTTGCTGACCATAAGTGGAAGAATGTCTGTGTTTTACAAATCTATGCTATTCTATCAATCTGACACAGAGTTTTTCCAATTAGGTTGAAGCAACAGAAATGTTTGAAGTTAAATTCCCCCTCAGCAGGTGCTGGGGAATATTTCTCGATTAAATATAAGTAAATGTTTGTAATAAAGCAATATGCTAGAAATTCTAGCACTCATCAAATCAGCAAGCATTCATTAATCAAAATATAATCTTCATGTCCACATGCAAATTTGTTGAGTACACCAGAAGTGTAGGTCAACTAGAGCACACCAGTAAAATTCAGAGGTGGACAAAGAGATTTTGTCTAAGTCTGATCCAATTTTATATATGATATTGCAAGTTTAAGTACAAATTGGATTCAGAAAGTAAGAGATGATGAAAAGATTTGACCTTTACGTTCATGAGCCGGGTGCTGGCTTGTCTTTTTCACTGTCCGCTGAATTGTTCTTCTGGATATCAGCAAACTTCTCCATGGTGAATTTCATGAAGTTCTCAAGAAGAGCTGCTCCTGTTTCTCTTTCAGCAGCCTCACGCTCCAGTTCTTTAGCCAGCTTCTCCTGCTCCATAGCAATCTTTTGTAGTTGAAGTTCATCTTCTTTTCTTTGCAATTCTAATTTAGCTTCATGTTCCTTTCTTTGCAATTCTAATTGAGCTTCTAGCTCTTTTCGTCTTGACTCCTCCTTTGCTTCTTCTTCTTTTCTCCTTAATTCCTCTTTCCTTGTGGCTAACTCCTCATCATTTTTCTTTCTTCTTTCCTGGTCAGCCTTTCTTCTTTCTTCCCCCTCTTTGATTGCAGCCAAAAAGTTTGTACCATAGGCCACAACCGTGTCTTTTAGAGTAGTCCTGGTGTCTGCTAAATCCTTTTGAACAACCTCAAGACTTGTCCTATTCTCAGAAATAGCAAACTTGTTTTCAGCGATCTCTGATTGTACATGAGATATATCTCCCCGTATCTCATCAACTTCTCTTCTCAGATGTGTGGTAGCTGCTTCTACTCTTCCATCAATGGCTGTTTGTAAATAAGAGTGGAAGGCTTCAGCTATTTCCGCAGTCAATGGAAAGGGTATCTGCAGTGAGGTTATGGGAGTGGCACTGAAGGAAGTAGTCGTAACGAGTTCTTGACTCGTTGGAATAGATGGTTGCTGTGTGCGACTAGTATTCGCAGCAACATACTCCTGATAGCATAATTCCTCATGCATTATCCGATTAGCAGCATCCAGAATTTGTGCGGTCTCCTGGACAATCTGAGCTTCAGCTTTCTGAGCTTCCTTCACTATGTCATGAATATCAATGTTCAGGAACTTAGCCAACTGCATATCTCGGTAATGAAATTCCAGAGCAGCACGCTCAGTGGCCTGTGCCGCTATTCGAGCTTTGAGTTTTTCTGCCTGTTGAATTTTATACTCCATCTATCGTTTCCTGTAATCGACAGCAGCTCTTGCTTGACGCTTTGACAGTTCAACCCTGGAATCAGAGTATCCGTCGGGTACGAAGGTGGATTTAGGTAGCCCCGCAGTCTGTGAAAGAAGAAGGTGTTCTCGGATGGCTTGAAGTCTGCACATCACCTGTTTATCTGAGAACTGTTTCATCCCCGGAACTTGATCAATCCAATCAAAACACCAGCGTTCCTCACGTCTCCAGAAGTTCAATCCCTTAGCAGCAAAAACCAGTGCTTTCTCTTCAAAACAGAGTTGATGCATAATATAGTCACACTTCTTCCATCGTCGGAATTCTTCTGCTAACAAGCATCCTTCCGGTGTTGATTCATCCAATTCTGTATGGAATAAATCAGCAATGGCTCTTTCTGTTTCGGATTGCACGAACAATTCGATCTCTTCAGCCATAGGGGTGAGATCTGAGTTGGACCTTTCTTCAGGGTAGACCGTTGTACACCATTGATCGATTCTTCGTAGATGATAACGTGGTCCAGGCAGCCCATTGAGAGGTACTCGGAGAGGAGTGTCTGATCCAGATGGTACCTTCCTCAGGTATTTGGCATTAAAAATCGCCTCAGATTCTCCATCAGAGTCAGAAATGCAAGATTCAACATCAAGGAGCAGAGAATCGTTCTCTTCTACAGGCGGCTGTGAATCATGAAGTAGTGAATCGACCTGTTCTTCAGTATCTCTTCCTCTACTCGATTCTGCATCAGTGAAGGCTCCAGACCTCCATAATTGTGAGAATGCTTTATCTGATAGTCCTTCTTCTGCTAGGTTTATCTGCGATTCAGAGGAGGTATTGAGAATGGGTTCCTCTTCTGAAGCAGCTTTCCCTTTTCCTCGTTTTGTGGCTTCGTCTACTAGGCGTTGTAGTTCATCAGCAGGAGCTTCATCATCATTCATCATGGTGATATCTGCTGGAAGGTCTGCTATTCCCTCGTCTTCTGCTGGAGTTGGATTTCCTTCAGCAACAGTCATCACTGCTGGTGATTGTTCCTCGTGCACTGCTTCTCCTATGGTGCTTTCCCTTTGCTGGATAGGTTGTGCTTCCAATTGGGTCTGCTTAGCAGCGCGCTTCTGGGCCATAAATTCTTCAGCAGCGGATTTGACTCGTTCGAAGTTTCTATCTCTGCCTTCGAATGTTAGGTTACTGATGAATTTTTGGTAATCTCTTTTCTCGAGTTCCTTTAGAGTAGTTATGCGCTTTCTCTTTGCTTTCCTTGTTTCCGGACTGTGCTCTTCTACAATTCTGAGAGACTTAGGCATGTAATCTGGATCAGCGGTGTCCTCAGTAACACTCTCTGTGGAGTCCTTATCTGCTGTAATAGTTCTTTCAACAGCTTTAGCAGTCTTGCTTTCTGCTTCTGCTTTCTCTAATGCTTCTTTATCAGTAAGTAGTTCCAACTTTCTCCTGGTCTTTTTCTTTGCCTTAGTCACAGGAGGAGTTGTGGATGTTCTCTTGTTTGGTTGAATGGGTAAAGCCAGTGCCCCAAGAGTAGTTGTAAGCGGTTCTGCTTCCTTCAAAATCATGATATCGTTGATCTGATCAACTGGTAGGTTTCCTAATTTCTCAATTTCCTCAAGATTTTTGAAACACTGATCTGTTTCTGCATTCCTCTTCAACACTGCTAATTCTACTTCTGTTATGGGAATGGAGTGTTGGAGTGTGGGCACTGCTAAACTTGCTTCATCTGGTTCCTCTGGGGATGTTGGTTTAGCCTTGTCCACATTGGATTTCCCGGTTAACTTCCTAGGATTTCTAGTATTGACCGGCTTAGGCTTGTGTCTTGTGACAGGAATGTAGTCTGTGGAAAGGAGTGCAACTCCACGATCCACGCCTGTGTTGGTAAACAAAATCTCCAAGAGTTTACTAATCTTCAGCCCAAAGTTTACATTCGAGGAGAATGTTCCATTGATTTCCATGTGAGCATTCTTCTTGGCATGCTCTGCCCATCGTTCAAATATGAACTCTGCCCAATTCCCTTTAACATTATCGTTTAATGCCATCATCACGGCATACTTCTTAGCAAAGAGCTCCGAGTATGAACCAGCATCGCACTGGAGCATCTTTATCACAATCTCTGCAAGTAGTTTGTATTCCTCTGTCAAGGTGTTGATCGAGGTGTTAACCTTAAACGTACTTGGTTGCCCTTTCTCTCCTGACTTTCTCCAGTGGCACCATCTACTTTCCATTTCGGCTATATCATTCACCTTATACTGAGAGATTTTGGTTCCAAAGTTTCGAAGTCCAAAAGTCCGAGACAGCAACTCAGCATTAACTTCCACAATATTCCCATATACACATGTCTTGAATGACTTCTGATCATCACTCATAACAGCTCTAGCATAGAATTCAGCAACCATGTGCGGATGAAATTGATCAGGTTCAGCAGTGAGATACTTTACCAGCAGTTCGGAATCAAGTAGATTTAAAATCCATTTGGGAAAATGTTTGTTGGCGAGAGGCGTGTACAGAATCCTGTCTTTCATGATCTGGGCCACTCGTCTCCGTTCTGCCGAATGAGTGGACAGCTTCTTCTGTCTGGCCATGGTTACCAATGTGCAGTAAGGAATGGACTCATCAATGTCCTCTTTCTTCTCAATTCCAGTGAACTCGGGTGCATGTCGAACATGCAGGGGCGAGCAAGTGGTGGCGGGATAGATGAATGTGGGTTGTTGAAATTGAGTTGTGTCTAGGTTTTCTGAAGGTGACGATTCGAGATTTAGAGATTGATTTGTGTCTTGGTGTGAGGAGGTTGAAGAACTCTGATTTGAAGTCATGGTTGAGCAGTTTTTCTGAGAGTTTGAGAGGGTTTTTCAGAGATGGAGGTGAAGGGTTTCTGAAGATTGGTAGGGATTTGAAATCTAATTAGTGTATGGAAGATTTCAAAGTACGAGAAGAAATCAACGACGAGGATTGACTGCACTTTAATCTCAATCAATGGTTGGGGTTGAGAGTTAAATCGTGGGTATATCCACGTCCTTCGGAGCTTGAGTGTGGATGACGTGGCACAATCCAATTTGTCGCCGTCGTCTGGATGCATTAAATGTTTCTCCGTATAGAAAAGCAACGTCCCACGTCCGATTTGAAATTTTCAGCAGTCAAGATTTAGCAGAATCAAGCAGAAGTTACCACATATTTCATGGTGTCATCATATTTAACCTCCGGCATTGCTTTTCATGCATGATCATAATCACTGCCGATTATGAATTTCTTCACTCCACACAGCGACCCTTCAACTTCAGAGATGAGCAGTCACCATAGGCTTCTCTATAAATGGCATGGGCCGGTGATTTATTTGATACGGCTTCTTGCAACTTTTGTTCTTTTTCTCACAAAATTCACTAATACTGAAATATGGAGCCAACTCAAACTCTCTTCGTTCCGCGGCACAGAATCCTCTGTGATTCTGGTTTGTATGAAGAGTACGAAACAGAGTACTACGTAGCAGAGTGGATTATGTCCAGTCTTCATGCCAGTGGTGTGGCCAAGTTCATTTCTCTGACGCCTCATTCGTTCCACATGGAACATCTTCAGAACTTCGTTCGAAAAAGTGAACCAATTGGAGATTCCATTGTTGGTGTCTTCAGGAATCAGTTGGTGAGATGGACGGTGGACACTTTTTCTTCGGAGTTCGGTTTACCGAGGGGTCCAATTTCTGTGATGGATTATCACAATAATGAAATAGCTCCGGAGTGGTCGTCATGGATGAAATGGAGGCGTTCTTCAGAGCTTGAGTTCTCGCCTACCCCATCAGCATATGGACTGCAGACTCGCTATCAAGTTCTCTTCGAGATAGTCTGTGGTATGTTGGTGGGAGTGAATCCGGATGATATGATCTTCTCTCGTGAAATCTGGAAGGTCATGATGGCAATTGATGATCGTGCAGAGGTTGACTGGGCGGCTTTCGTCTTCCAAAGGATGCGGCAGAGTGTTCAGCAGTTCCCTCAACTTCACCTTCCCTACGGGATGCCGTTAAGTTGGCTGCTAGAGCATAGATTCCCCGATCTCACCCTAGGTCCCTCGAACCTTTGAGGAGTAGACTTTTATCCATTTGTGTCATTGTCGCCCTTCTGAGTTGGTCGAATCCTCTGTTCATGTAAATATTTTTGTTGATCTATATAAGACGATGTCTAATTTTCAATTGAGACAATCCCATATATATGTGCGCTCAATATCAAATATCTGCTTGACACAATCCTTGATAATCAAACATGTAGTAATTCTGCTGAATGTGCTTCTGCTAAGATCGTAGCAGATCGATGATTGGTAGCAAAGATATATGTTCTGCTGAAAACGTAGCAAATACTACTTTAGAAAACAGTTAGCAGAGCTCTCGTCATCTAGCAGAAATATCATTTTTAGCACAGCATTTGACTTCTAGCAGAGATATTAAGTCTAGCAGAGTATCCATCCTCTAGCCGAGACTTTATTCATTAGCAGATATCTCAATCACTAGCAGAGACCTCGTTTCTAGCAGCGATCTCATTTACTAGCAGATATATCATTTTTAGCAGAGTATCCATCATCTAGCAGAATATCCATTCTCTAGCATAGACCTTATTCATTAGCAGAGATCTCATTTGCTAGCAGAGGCCTTATCTCTAGCAGAGACTTCATCTCTAGCGAAGATCTCATCTCTAGCAGATGGAACGACGTTCTTTGTATGCTTCTCTCCAAGCGTCGATTACTTTTTCCAAGAAACATTTTGACCGATCTGACGTGGCGTCTGTCCATTCGTTGTGTAACAGATGATCATTAACTCTGAGTCGAATCAATTCTTATGAAAAGAGTTATGATTCTTCCCTCATAAATACCCTTCTTGTGTGTATCTCTATCATCACAAGAACTCTTTTTCTGAATATTCTTCTTTTGTCTCGTTCAGAAGATTTTCAAGAAAATGGATTCTCCTGGTCAATCCTTGGAATTGCGCCGAAACCAGATCCTTCATGAGGCTGGTTTGAACTCTCTGTATGATAACAATCCAAGAGTGGCAGAGATCATCATGTCGAAATTGAACCGTAGTGGATTGACCCAATTCGTCACTGCTACTCCAAAACATTTCCAAGGCGACGTTCTTCGAGAATTTATCGATGACTGTTCTGTGGAGAGAGATGGCATTTATGGTTCCTTCCGTGGCAAGCTCATTTATTGGTCACCGGACGTCTTTTCTCGTCGATTCGGCCTTCCCAGAGGTCCTGGGTCTGTCTTCGACTACCGTGTGACGGCCATTGCCCCTGAATGGTCAGCGTGGCAGAAATGGAGACGAACGCCTTCGTTTGAATTTTCCCTATCTGTCTCAGCATATGATCTACGCACTCCTTATTGGGTGCTCTTCCGTATTGCTAACAATATGTTGATGGGCGAGGACCATGATGACACTTTCTTCTCAAAAGAAACGTGGCAGATCATGATGTCCATCGATGATGGAGTCGAGGTAGATTGGGCGAAATATATCTATAATAGCGTTCGAGATTGTGTCCAATATTACCCAGCAGTGCCTCTGCTGAATGGAATGCAGTTTAGTTGGCTGTTGGAGCAGAGTTTTCCTCGGATAGCAGAAGGACCATCGAATCTTGTAGCTACGGACTTCTTCCCGTTTAGGCCTTCTTCCTCCTAGAATAGCGATCATGTTGTTGTTTTCAATTTTCTTATCTTCCTTTGTAATGACATCTGTCACTGAATGAAAGGATGTATGAAAACGGCACAACTATATTTTGTTGTCTGGCATTTGTTAACAAAATCTTCAACCAAGTTATGCTCTATATTTTCCATATTAGCGGATAGCTATGATGAATGTTCCTCAGCAGATGTAATCATCTTCCAGAATACTTAACGATATCTTCAAGAAATCCAAGAAATAGGGATAAGAATAACATCTCTTTCGA
>JAPKLW010000294.1:599343-647653 GCA_026898455.1 Plectranthus barbatus | reverse complement strand
GCCAGCATGCTTACAAGGGATCCAACTCTCAGCGGAATACTGAGAGAAGGATATTTCCCGATAGGAGGAACACCTATCGGAGGCCTGAGCCCAATCAAAACCTTTTCTCAAGGGCTGGGAAGGCTAATCATCGTGGTCCAAAATTCCAGAGACCACCAAGGCAACACAAGCGGTCGGAAAGAAATTTCCGACACCCTCGGAGGAAGAATACCTCCAGAGGAACCGCACACACAGCCACACCTTCCAAAAACAAATCCATGCATTATTTTAAAAGGAAGGGAAAGGCCACAAGTGATGTCAGCAAGGGTAACACCGAGCTGAAGATTACTCAAGTCTGGATTCCAAAAGGAATGATCCAGAGATCTAACCCTGCAGGACCCGCTGATGATCGGGGACCTAAATAATTTCATTTTCTTGCAGGAACAGGATCATGCAACACAGCTTCAGAGATCGAGCGAGTGGATCATAGATAGTGGTTGCTCGGCTCATATGACTGGTGAGGAGTTCCTATTTTCTGAGCTCACCAAGGTCAGAGGACCTCCAGTTATTTTTGGTGATAACTCCAAGGGCAGAGTTATTAGCAAGGGCTGCATCGAGAAGGATGATGTCAGAATTGTGAATGTATCACTTGTCACCAATCTGAAGCACAACCTCCTGAGCATCAGTCAGCTGTGCGACAATGGTTATACCATTGTGTTTGATAAATCAGGGTGCCAGATCAAGAATGAAGAGTCTGGCGAGACCAAGCTGAAAGGTGTCAGGAAAGGAGGTCTCTATGTTGTTGACTGGCAAAGCGGGAAGACTGATACATGCTTTGTAGCCACCAGTTCCATGGAAACTAACTGGCTGTGGCACAAAAGGTTAAGTCATCTAAATTACAAAACTATTAATTATCTAACCAAGCATGATCTTGTAGATGGTCTTCCCAAGGGCGGGTTCAAGAAGGAAGGAATTTGCAAAGCTTGCCAGCAAGGCAAACAAACTAGGAAGTCCTTCAAGAACCAGTCGCCAGTCTGCCCCAGTACCAGTCAGGTACTCGAGTTGTTACACATGGACCTGTTTGGACCAGTAGCACCTCAAACCATTGGAGGAATACTGGCAAATGGTGTGCGATATTGTGGTTCGCATGCTACAATGCGAGGTCGGCTCGTACGCCGAGTTAAGCCTGCGCAAATTCTCGGTGATGTGTGCCCTGGTGGATGGAGTTCAGGGCAACTGGGCCGAATTTTTCTTTGGCAGGTTGCTAGAGAATGTAGACAGGAACATCTCTGTTCCGACTGAAGGCCGGTTTGCTCACGCCGTATCCTTCGGGCTGAGGATCAGCCACATCCTGGAGATGGAGTTGGGTGATGGCGTGGATCAGGGGGAACAGCTGGTTGGTTCCGACTTCATACCAGCCACGAAGGTGAAGCTGCCTCACCCAGATTACAAGAAGCCACGAAGGCTGAAAGGGAAGTCAGCAGTGGACCCTGCTGAGGTCGTTTCTGAGGAGGACTCAGAAGACCTGGGGGAGCAAGTGCCAGCTGTGGCTCTCCCACTGACTGTGGGTCACAGCTCTCTGTTTACGAGGAAGCTGGAGACGGAGTCTCTCTTCGAAACCATGGAAGGCGCGGTGGCTGAGGCGACTGGTATCCACCCACGGGACGTTCAACTGGTACCAGTCACCAAGAAGCCATCCCACAAGAAGCCTAAGACTTCCCAGCACCAGCAGCCACCGTCAGCTGTTGCATATGACCCTGAGTCTGGGAAGATCTCCATCCCAGTCAAGAAGTCCATTCTGGGACTGACTGAGGAAGAGACGCTGGAGAGGATGACCCGTAAGCGAAAAAGGGTTCAGACCAGAGCTCAGAAGCTGGTCGAGCAAGCAAAGAAGGAGCAGCAAGCCTCCTTAGTAAGGAAGAAACAGGCCCAGGCAAGGTTGAAGGCCTTGGCCGACCAGCGTAAACGAGAGGCTGAGCTGGCAGCCCGCGATGAAGCCTATGCAAAAGTGCAGGCTGAGCATGAGGCCAGACGTCAGGCGGAACTGGCGGAGCAGGTGCGCCAGGTGGCCAAGGGCAAGTGGGATGTGCCCGAAACTTCCACAAGTGCGAGGCCACCAGCACCAGCACTAGGCGAGATCCTACCAGAAGACTCCTTTAACCGCCTGATGGTCATGGGTGTTGAAGAGGATGTACTATCCCTTGTGGATAAGTACCAGGAGGAGGAGGTCGCTGAAGTCCCTCCACCCGCGCAAGGGGGTGGTGGAGGTGAAGAAGACCCACTGGCCGCGCAAGGGGGTGCCAGTGGAGGAGAAGAAGAGCTGGCGACCACCCCGGAAAAACTGGCGAGCTTTTCCGACATGAGCTCAGATTCTGAGGATGCAGAGGAGCCAAGGGCTGAGGAGCCAGAGCAGGAGCCAGCTGAGGAGGTAGTTCATTACTCCATGGTACAGAGGATGGAGCCAAGGGATCTGTTCCCAGACATTGACGATAAGGCTCGTCGTCCTGCCAGTCGCCCCCGATCTACAGATGCCTCGACATCAACTTCCGGGCGACCAGCAGCATCCTCTTCATCACCAGCTAGGCGTGCACGTACTGAAAAGCCTTATATGCTCTGCATCCAAGAGCATCAACTGGTTGATGAGGATACCTTCCAGGCTCGAGTGACAGGGGTGCACCGGTGGGAGCAGCGCGGGGAGATGGCATTTTATAATTCAAGAGTGCCAGAGCCATCTGCATTCAACATCATACCCTTCAGCGGACTCCCCCACCAGTCGGTATATGCCTCCAGAATTTCTGACTGGTGCCTGTCCCTGCAGCCAGTGGAATACTACAATTCCATCCTCTATGAGTATGCAGAGAACATCACGGCGGAAGTGGAGAATGCCGTCAATGACGAAATGATATCCAGCTACCGAAGGCTCTGGAGGGTGGATCCGGAACTATGTCTGGAGTTCCGGAGGTGGCGAATTTTTGACCGATGCCAGCGCCTGCTGACAGTGGAGAAGCGGGCGGTTCTTTATGCTAGGCTGGGTCTTGGCTACTGGAGAGCGGAGGAGGAGTGGGCTAATGCTTTCATGGGCACTGATCCTGATTGCCCCCAGCAGCTGTCTACAAGGAGGATCAAGCGCCGCTTGCTGCAAATCGCTGAGTATAGGCAGCTGACTAGAAGCTCCGGCCTCCCACCACTGAAAAAGGTCAAGTTACCTTTCCTCCAGTTCCGAGTCACCAGTCGGGGGTACCAGCTGACGTACGCGTTCCGACGCCTCAAAGTGCTGGTTACCCTCCCGAGGATCCCTCCCTACAATGCTATATTGTTCGACATGGCTGCCTGCGCTTTGCTGGTAGACCACTTGGTAGCAGAGGATCCCTCTCGTGGTTTGTGGCTGACCCTTGCCGTCCCTCCTGTTCCTATTGTCTCGGGCGATCTCGTCCCTGATTCTATGGACTGGCAAGTGGTGGAATTCACAGCCCCCACAGTTGTTTCTGAAGTCCAGCCAGCTCCAGCAGCAGTGCCAGTGGTGGAATCAGCTGAGGAGCCAGCAGTCGAAGTACCAGTAGAGGAGCCAGCACCAGCATCAGCAGAGGCACCAGCAGCAGCTGCAGTGCCAGCGGAGGAGCCAGCCCCGATGGAGATATCAGCTGCATCTGAACCAGCAGCGGCTCCTTCCGCAACTGATGTACCTTCCTCTTCCATTGAAGTCTCAGCAATGCCAATCTCCGAGATCCATCCCCCTGCGCAGCTTCTTGCACTTATTGATGCCAGGATGGACCAGCGCTTCGCCAGCTTCCGCACTGAAATTGCTCAACAGATGGAGTCTGTCACCGCTGGAGTGTCCTCCTTTTGGCGCGGATCCAAGAGGGGGAAAGTGCGCGAGCACGTGCTGAGGCTGAGAGAGCTCGTCTTGCTGAAGAGGAGAGGAGGATTGCTGCTGAGGAAAGGGAGAAGAGCAGACAAGATATGGCAGCGCTCACTGAGATCCTGAGGTCGCTCACAAGCAGAACTCAATCACCAGGATCATCTTCTCAGCCATAGTCTAGCTTCTTCATTTTGTTGTAAGTATTTGTATCTCTAGACTAGTCAGTTATCCTTCCTGTACATGTAATGCTACATCATTAAATGGATTGATTACTGACAAGTTGATGACAATTCCTCATTGTCCAACAAATTGTCTAAGTATTTACTTACCAGCTGAACTTACACTTCCAGTGTAATCAGCACCAGCACTCGTATCACACACTTTAAATCTTTTTGCTCTGATCTCAATTTTCATATTTTAAACGAGCAATATCTCTCCTGGTTTGAGGGGGAAGATTTTAGTTAGAGCTGATGTGAGGAAGTAGTTTCATGGGTTTAGATCTGATAGGTTTATTTTGTAAAACCCTGAAATACTTTGTAACTTTCCTCATCAGCTGAGTGCTCGCTGGTTAGGCTTTGATCGCACCAAAAAGGGGGAAATTGTTGGGAAATTTGGCTAAGTTTCCTTTACCCAGTAGCTACTTGTTTAGATTCTAGTTTTGGTGTTTTGGTGGATCAAATCCTAAGTCCTACCAGCGTCAGTTGTCTCTAGAATAGCTCTAGTCTCAAATGTAAAGTCCTGTTTAGGTCTTTTGAGTTGTAAGTCGCAGCTGATCAAGACTCATGCTGGCTACTGTTCACCAGCATGAGATGTACTTACCACTGGCTACTGTTCACCAGTTGGGAAAGTCTCATCCGAAGGCGGCTGACAAAGACTCGTGCTGACACTGTTCATCAGCATAAGAAAGAGCTAACGACTGGCTACTGTTCACCAGTTGGGAAGGATTTCACCAGCAGGCGGCTGACAAATCCTACCAGCAGAATACGTGTTCTCACTGACACTATTCACCGGCGGTGAAACCACCAGTCATGGGAGATTCCAAGGGTTAACATCAGACATATTGGTAGACTTAGATTGTGCCAGCGCAAAGTCACCAGCAGAGACTACCAGCACAAGATCACCAGAATGATCTACCAGTCGGATGTTACCAGCAGAATTCCAGATTTGCTCTCCCAGAGTCTTAGAGACAAAAAGAAGATTCGTCGAGGAATTAACTGACAGAGTATGACTTTAAGGAGGATACCTTAAAGTCTATCAGTTCAAGACACCAGTTCCGATTCCTCGTACTGACGAATAGTGCCGTTCTGACATAAAGAGATCAATGTCAGATAAAGTGGACAAAAGCATGGCGCTTTCCGGAAATTCCTACCTGCCGCCGTCTGAAGGACATGCGAGGACAGAGGCCTTTTCCGGATGTGTCCAAACGGCTAGAAAATTTGAATGGGATCCCTCGGCTATAAATACCTGGGATCCACCAACATTCAATACTCTTCACCTACCGAAAGTCAGAAACTTTATTGCAAGCAAGCAGAACACTTTCGAGGCCTTTCTAAAGGCTATCCGTGTGTTGATTTATCAAACACGAGACTTCAAGCTTCTAGCTTGTAAGTTATTGATCTCTTTGGTGTTCTTTCTCTTCCGAGGAAGTTCACAGCAGCTCTTGTGCCAGCCAGCACTTGAGTTATTACGGGCTTTTGTCGTATTGAGAAGATACGCTCTTGGGAGAACTAAACACCCAGTGAAGCTGTGGAGGTTGAAGTGACGTGCTCGCACTCCACCAGCTGATCAGAGTTGAAGAAGGACAAGGCCGGGAGCGGTTGATCTAGTGAACTGGTGGACAAGGCATTCACCAGCTAGAGATAGATCGTAGGACGCTTGTACCCGATTACTCTTAGTGAAATTTCCAGTGCTACGACTGGAGAGTGGACGTAGATCAGTTGATCGAACCACTATAAATCCTTTGTCTTTTATCAGCTTTCTGCATTTCATACTGATTTAAAACCCAGCACCCAAGTGCTGGTGTATATCTGAAAACTGATATAACTGTGCAAACAAGACCTAAAAATATTCTAAGTCTTGAGCTACCAGCTGACAAGCCAGTCGCCAGTCAGCTGAGTACGCAGAGTGCAAGTTGACTTACCAGCTGACAAGGTCCCAGTCAGCTGAGTAACCAGCAGAGTGCAAGAAACGATTAATCACTTTTTCCGCTGCCAAGTTATACCCTGATAATCCGGGACCATCATAGTGTGATGATGTCATCAGTTTGTTGATCTCTAGTTCTAGTTCCGTCAGTTCCTACCTCACCAGTTAGGTCTTCATGATCTGCCACTTCCTCCGTCTTTGGAGCTTTTTCTTCAGGATCTTCTTCTTCAAGACCATTAACTCCAGGTTGGATTTCCCCTTGATTTATGCTGTTATTTAGGGCAATGGAATCCAAGGCCTCAACAATTCATCTGCATTACCGGCCTTCTCAGTTGTTTGATCACCAGCTGAGGAAAGTGGTTGTGAAGTGGATTTATTCTTAAATCTAGTCGGAGCAATTGGTTCATGATTAGAATTTTCTAGGCCCAATTGTTTGTTGACATCATTGATCTCGTGAAACTTCTCAACCAGTTCTTTCATTGTCCAGCGCACAGAAATAGCTTCATAAAAAATATCTCCACAAGTTCGGTAATCTTATTGAGTATTGTGTAACCCTTGTGAGAGGGGCGTCCAGATCCCAGTAAAACATCCTCATCAACTTTAGGAGATAAGGTATTCCATTTGGACTTCCCATTGTTGTGAATATAACATGGAAAACTGAAAGTACGGAGATAAGCCAAAGAAGGCTTACAACCATGATATGCTTCATAGGGGGTTTTGTTTAAGCGATTGTTGAGTCCGCTTCTATTCTGTGTATAGCAAGTTGTGATTACAACTTGTTCGCAAAAGCGCTAACCCAAATTGGTTTATGCCAGCATGGTCCTCATGGTTGTTCTGTTGTGGAGTCTTCGGGGATGATTTCTCATGTCCTATCCCAACTTCAGCATAAAGATCCATGAGAGGTCCATTGCGGAACTAAGTTCCATTGTCTGACCCGATTCTCTTTACTGTTACTCCTTTGTCATTTTAGATGAGCATAACTAGATCAGGAAGTACGAACTTCACATTGTCCTTAGTCTTGAGGAGCTTTACCCACGTATATCTTGAGTAGTCATCCACAACTACAGGATAGTACTTTTTACCGCCAATGGTGGGTGGATTTCATAGCAGATCCAATATTCGTTTTGTGCTTGCGCTGACTGGCTTGTTCTTGAATGAAGATTTGGTCTGCTTTCCTAGTTGGCATGCTCTGTAGATGCTTTATTTCTTGAAGATTCCTTTCGGTAGACCTGTTACCAACTCCCGCTTGACCAAATGATTGATAGACATGAAATTCAGATGGTCCTGCCTTTTGTGCCACAACCAGTTTATCTAACTGGAACTGGTTTCCACGAAGCATGAGCTTGTCAGTCCACCCTGCCAGTCTACTATGTAAAGTCCACCTTTCCTTATGCCTCTGAGCTTGACTTCATCTGAAACTATATCTCAGATTTGACACTCCGACTTAGCAAAGGAGACGACTTAACCATTCTCACTAATCTGGCTGATGCTTAGGAGATTATGTTTCAGGTTGGTGACAAGAGACATGTTCTTGATAGTGATTCTATTCTGTTCGAGGCACCCCCTTCCTATCTCTAATTTTTTAGAATTGTCACCAAACATGACCGTTGGTCCTCTAACCATTATGAGATCTAAGAGAAGATCTCTTTCTCCAGTCATATGCGCAGAGCACCCACTGTCTAATATCCACACGTTCTTCTATCTTTTGGGCTTATTTGTGGGTATCTATTCCTGCAAAACATAGATTATGTTTTAGGTCCCCGAGTAACTGAGGGTCCTGCAGGGTTAGTGTGTTGGATCCACACTTTGTGAATTCAAACTTGAATCACCCTCAAGGCAGGTAGCTTCTCAGTGCTTTTTCTTGCTACCTTTCTCTTCATTCTCAGATAATGCATGGTATTTGTTTGAGAAATTGTGGAAGTGTGTGTATTCCTTTTGGAAGTATATTTCTTGATAGGATCTCGAAAATCTGGTTCTGGATCTGTAGAATAATCATGTGGTTTATGGCGACCATGATTAGCCTTCCTAGCCTTTGATTTTTTTTTTTGCTTAGACTTCAAATTGTTCCCTGTACTTGGTATATTTCTCCTCTCATATGTAATATGAGATTTGGGTATCTGATTATAAGAATAACCAGGTTGGTTGTTTGACTTCCTTGCCATTGAAGCTGGTTGCTTGGTCAAACTTATTGTTGAAACTGACTTCCTTACAGTAGGAACATACTTCTTAACCAGTTTCTTAGACTGAACTGACATCCTCTCGGTTTGTGACTCATCTAGTTTGGGAACATACTATTTTGCCAATTTTTACCAATGAACTAACTTCCTTGTCACTTGTTGATTAGACAGTCTGGGGTTATTGTTAGTCCAACACTTAGCCTTTCGAGCAACAGCTGATACACTTTGGGCTATACCCTTGCCTTTCCATCTTGACTGATCATTGACATTTTATTTAATAAACTATATTTTCTTTTTGGTAGTGCCAGTTCCTGAAGAAGATGCAATTTTCTCAAAATATTTTCATTGAAACCAAGACCCCATTTAATGGGTATGTTTGAACTAAAATCACCTCTTCAAGTTCTCTTGAGCTTTTCATGAAGGAACACTTGCAAGGTTCCTGCTCAAGGTTTTTCAATATCAAAGACTCACACTTCTTTTTAAGGGTCTCAAAAAATTTTAATGTGTGCAGAGTTATCATCTTTAAGTTGTACTTGTTCCTCGCTGGTAGAACTAGATTCCTAAATCTCATTGATAAAGCCAAAACTTGAATTTTTAACGAGGAATTTTCACTGGCTAAGATGCTTTTAAGTTTATAATACTTTGAAAACTCTTTAGAAAGAAGATCGAGGGAAATATTTTCTAAATTGGAGCAATATGATTCGGAATCCTCTAATATTCATACAAGAAGAATGGAAACTGGTAGAGAATCAGATGCCTCATCACCAATTGCAGCTAAGGCCATCTCAGTTTCTGCATCATTGTTGCTTCCTTCCTTGATTGTTGCTATAAATACTAGAAATGCTTCTTCTTATGACTCTTTGTCCGATGTTTAGTATCCATCATCGTTATCGAGGATGTCAGGAACTCTGTTCTTGAAAGCATCGCCTTGGCATTAACCTTTGATGCTCTTCACTTGAAGTTCTTTTTAGTCTCTTTTTTTTTCTTCTTTGTCCACTTGTAGACACTCGAATTTTAAGTGATCTGGGGAGTTGCACTCGAAGTAGGATATGGGAGTTCTCTTGACGAACCTCTTGTCATATAGGTGAAACTGTTTGTCTGGGCCCTTGCTTTCTCCAGGATCTTAGCCAGCTTCTTCATCTGTTCTTCAAGATCTTCTACGGAGCTCTCTCCTTCCTTTGGTAGGAGATTGAGGTAGAGGGTACCTCCTATATCAAGTTTGATTGATCAGCGGGTCTGTCAGTTTGAAAAGGTTTCTTTGGCCTCCACTTTATGTCCTTTTTTACGAAATATGTTGCATCCTCAACATGCTTGATAGGTGAATTGGCAAAACGAACGACTTCATTTTTAAGCTGGTGGTTTTGACAAACCAGTATTCTTTGGGAATTTTGGACAAAACCTTTGCATTTAGGTCAGTCGTTGAGTAGATTCTGTCCAAAGCTTTTAGCTCGCTTATGATAGCATTGAATCGAGCTTCCATCAATTTGATACTTTCTCCAGGAATCATTTGGAATTATTCATATTTGTTGACACAAACTTGGAGCTTGTTCCTCTTCATTGTTCAAATTCTTGGCACAAGCCTCCAAGATAATCCCAAACTTCTTTGGCGTTGTCGAATTGCATAACTTCATCAATAAGAGCTCTGATAGAGCTGATAAAATCAACTCATGGGAAATAGAATCCAATTGGGCATGGTGTTTGTTGTCTTGTGTCCATTATCTACATGGCTTCTCGATCATCTCTGGGCCATCTTCACCTCCGATCCGGGTGTTGACCTTCATGATCTTTATGGGTCCATGCTCGATGATGTCAACCATCTTTGGATATAGACTTTTGAGCTGGATGGTGGACCTCTTCTTCCAAATGGTGAACTTCTCCGCCGCGTATGGTGGAAGCTTTGTAATATTGATCATGAATATATGACCTGCTCGCTAGAGAAAAGAAAGAGTGCAAGAAAATGGATCTAGTCCTTAGCAACTCAAAGTAGTTCAGTCTATAAAGATCGACCCGCTCCGATACCACTTTTTGGTCCTGAGATTAGAGTCTCGTATTCAAAGGATGACACACAGTTGGCTAAGTTTTAGCGATGATGGAAACACTTCGAGTTTTCACTTGCGCAGAGTCGTGTTGCTTTATTTGAGCTTCTATATTTTTCACTTTGAGCACTTTGTCTATTTATAGACGAGGTAGGAGCGTTTAAAATTTGTAGCCGTTTAGAGACGGATTGAGCATTATCCAATTTGAGACGTCTCTTTTTCTGATGGGAGTAGGGTGTTTTTCCTGTAGTTCTGCATCTACTTAATCCTTTTTGGACACAGGATGTCGGCATGCTACTTTTGTTTCAGAACGGCTTTGCCAGTATGAGGAATCTGAACTGGTTAACATAATCTCAGTCTTGAAGGATTCTCCATTCTTGAAGACTGTTCTTTAATGATTCATTTGACTTATTCTCTTTGTCTCTTTGTGTGAGTGGAAACTGGGGAAGAACCAAGCTGGTTTCTTCGATCAATTTCTTTGATTTGTCAGTTTTAGATTAGGATCTAGTTTCTTCTAATCCATCACACGTTCCAAACTGGTGATTAAGATTCCGATCCAGTTTCTCTTGATCGGCTCTATTACAAAATGATAGACATTTTAACAGAACATAACAAGTTTGTACAGACTAAGCTAATCTAGAGAAATCCTAAATTGATGGTTTCTATACATTCATTTGACACATCAAAACAACACATAGGTAGGAAAACTTCCTAACAATAGCAGTTTGAACAGGCAGATTGGGTTCGAATTGTCGATTCAAGTTGATGTGGTGCAATCTCATTCGTCTATTTAAAAAATATTCTCACCTATTCAGACTGTTCGAAATCAAAACCGCTGAATTGTTTTGAACTACAATTTTTTAAATTTTCAAAATTTTAAAGATTTTCGCCTCTTCAATATTTTAGATTTTCTGTTCAACAGTTCCTAATATCTGGAATATGAACGGACCAGTTAAAAATGATTAAAATTTCGGTTACAATTTAGAAACGTCGGTTCCGACTCATTTGTGAATTCACTAATAAAACTATTACACATAATTACATTTAAAAAATTAATTTATTAAGCAACAAATAATAAAAAAGGAAAAAATATGAGAAACACCTATAAGTGGAACCAGGTGTAATATCCCGAGGTTAATTAAGCTAATTAATTTCTTAATTATAGTAATAAAATAATTTTCTTCTCAATTGGTGCAGTAATATTATTTTTATTGCTTAATGTTAGCAAGTGTACATTTAAAATTAGCAACTCGAGTTCGGAAAGTTGATTTCCTAAATCGGGCTAAGCAAATGTTCGGAATAAAATCTAGAAGGTTACGAATCGATCGAATTAATTTTTGGATACACGTGGAGGGAAATATTAATTTTTGAAGAATTAGGCATGTATTTATTGGAAAATGGGGAAAATGGTTAATATTGGAATTTTGGAAATAATGAGGTGGCTTATTGCATGTTTAGGGAGGGACACATGACAGTGTGAGTTGGAATTTTGCATCAAAACAACACAAAACAAAAAGATACCCATTACACTCCCTTCTCTCTCTCTCTCTCCCCCCATCACCCCCACCCTCTCGCTGCCCATCTTCCTGACAAGATCTCGGCCAGCTCCGACCACCGCAAGCGACACCACCACCAACAACGCGAAGCCCGTTCCGCAAGGAAGAGATAGAGACTGAGAACGCGCGATTTCGTTGGTTGTGGACGGAGTTACATGCCTGCAAAGGTAGGCCGTCGGACTTCGTCGATTTTCCAGAAAAAAATGTTTCAAACTCGCTAATAACCCAAGTTAATCAAATTTTGATACCAGAATTGTGTTCCTTGTATTTTAGGGAGTTGTTTGACACCCTGAGCTTCGAGTTTAGTCACCGGAAAACATAGTCGCCGCCCAGGAAGAAATTTGCGGTGAGCTTCACCCATTTCGTTTCTTTGGCGTATTTTCAATGTTGAAGCATGTTTTCGTGTTCCTTGTGAGTCTAGGATCCTAGTGGTATGTTTGCATGGTGTTGGGAGTGAGTAGGATGGAAGATATCGAAGGTTGCAGGTCGCTGCTCACGCAAGTCGGAGAAGACGACTCACGTCGATCGACGCAACCCTGTGTCGATCGACATGAGCGCGTCGATCGATGTGGAGGCCCGTCGATCGACATGCATGTTTCTATCAATGTGAACCCGTGTCGATCGATGTCGAATTCATCGAGTCCAGGATGCGCGTCGAGCTGAGTTTTTTGTTGACTCGAGCTTCATGTCGATCGACGGCAAGTCGTGTCGATCGACATGGCTGTGTCGATCGACACAGAGGTGTGTAGATTGATGTGTGCTGCATCAATCTACACGGAGGCCACATCGATCGACACAGCAACCCAGAGATGACTTTTTGTGTTTTCTTGATCCGTTTTGGTCCGAGTCGAGTTGTGTTTGATGTTTAAGTTTAATATTTGATTATCCAAGCATGTTTAAGCATGTTTAAGGTGTTGGTTTATGTAATAGAGAGTTGAGTTTGGATTATTTCGATTAAAGGAAGTCGAGGCCTGTTTAAGTATAAGTATGTGAAGTGTTTGATTGGGGTTTGTTGAGTTAGATAACTGTCCTAGTCTATCCATCCTAATTGGTTGTATATTATAATTATTGTACAAAGATAAGAGATAAGGAGTTCGAGCTCAACCACACGATTAACGAGGAAAACATCTAATCAGTAAAGGCTTAACTCCAGGTGGGACTATTTCAGTATAAAAATTAAAATGCATTTTAATTTTCTAAACATGTGAAAATGCTTTGTTTTAACTGATTGCTATGCAAATGTTTTGTGCTATTGTATCTGTTTCTCTATCGATTTCAATCGTCAGAGAGTTTAATTAGTGAGTACAGATCCAGGATTGTACTGTGCTAAGACTCATTAATAATAGGGTAGGGAGCCCTACAGATTGTGAATTGAGGTAGGGAGCCTCTTGAGATTGTTGGATCAAGGAAGAGTTGGTATTTGTGAAACGATTGGGTCTCAAGGATTGTACTGAGACTAGTGCACTAATTGATGACAGTGGGTAGAGTGGTTCGTCCATTCCCAGCTGTTCATCGTAACTTGGAAGTGGGCCAGCTTCAAGTTACACCACAAATAACAGATATAATAACATGTTAGATAGCACGTGCGAGTTAAAAATAATTTAGATAAAATGGATTCTTTCAACAAAACCCCGTGTTTATCTGTGTGTGTGCATAGCATTCTTATTTAAACTATATTTTTGGGCATGTTTCCATTGGGTACATTAGTACTCAGCCCCTCGTATTATTTCTAAAATATGCAGGTTGAACAGCGAGGATGGGAGTACGGGGTGTAAACAAGCGAAGCAAGGATTTGTACAGATTTTAAAAAGATCCTGAGATATGCATCTTCATATGCATATCTCCACTACGCTGCACACACTGCTGCTCCACGCTCTGAAATTTATCCTTCCCGTATTTTGAATATTTTGTGAACAAATGTTTAAACCTTTACCTTGTCATCTTTTAAACAATGTTGAACGTATTTAAGTGTCATTTCAATTGCTCTTTTAAATTTTCACAAGTCTTCCGCTGATTTTAAATTATGAAAATGTTTGAAAATCGTTGATCATGACTGTAGCGCGCCCCAAAGTTAGGAAGGTCAGTTGGGGGCATTATACCGGTCACAAAAGAATTGCAAGATCCAACCTCACATTTTGAGCAGCAAGATATGTTTTGTTTTTTGTTGGTGAATTAATTCCCACCCCTTTTCTGTAAAGCTCAACTACTGTTTATAGACAAATACAAAGCAAAACTCTTGTAACTAACTCTTCCTTCCAGAGACTTTCAAGTTTCAACACATATTCGTGGAAGAAATTATCTTGGCTTCCCATTTTCATGTGTATGGCCTTAACTTAAATTATCGCTTCCTCCGCCTTCTCAGAAGTGGTGCCGCCACCAGATAGGCAGGAGGAACTATCAATCAATCGATTGGAATAGAGAATTGAAGATGCAATGTTTAACCTACGTTGGTGTTAAAGTCGAAGCTATGTTTAACACCGTAGTGTTAGACTGTACTATTGATTTAATCTTATCATTCCTTATTTATTTATTTTTGTGAATTCAGTTTATTCTAGGATAGATATGTATTTTATAAAGTTTTGGGAGATTTGGGAACGAATAGGATTTGATTTTTAGATATATTTGAATAGATCGACTTCCTAATCTTTAGAGATAGATCCATATCTTCACAAATCTTTCACATATCTTCACCTATCTTTCTCTAGTGTTTGCAGTTGAGATATATATGCAAAGATACATATCTAGCACGAGGCTACACTCATCTACATCTATATAAAGGGTGCTGGGGTGCGAAGGAAGATTGGACGACTTAGAGTATTCATCAAGATATTATTCAAGCAAGGCGTTCCAGCTTTCGATCATTGTTATAGTGCTTTCAACTCACGAAGATATTCAAGCCGAATAAGGATCCCACCTTCGGAGAGTGAATCCAACGGTAGAGGAGTTTTTAGGGTTGAATCGTGTGTTCGTAAGTACGCTTTTCATAGTTGTAGTCTCTACTTCTATGTAAATTCAAAGTTCTTCGAGGGAGTGAACCGAGAAGGGTTTTGGATATTTATTATTTTGATTTTGCTTTGTAAACTTCATAATCATAGTGAAATCTATTTTTTGGCCGTGAGGCACTCGCGAGTTTAAAAACTCTAGACTTGTGAAAAATAATTCTTTGTGTCTGCATTAATTTCCGCTGCATGTTAAACTTCGTTTTAAATATTGTCTAACATTCTGTTTAACATTACTCTGTTAGTCAGACATATTGAATTTTGCAGTGTTGAACATTTCAACACCTCGATACTAATAATAAACTCGGGCACTAAATTCTTTGAAGAATAATAAATACACATTGTGGAAGAGCTAGTTCTTACTTTTTTTCATCACAAGTGAGATACATATTTACGCATTTCTCACAACTCAAATAAAAAAAAGTATTTTAATATCTACAACTATAATAACTAATAAAGATTGGTGCCAAAAAGATATGAAATTCGACATTTCTTGATACATGTACAAACGGAGTTGCATCTAGTAATATACTCAAAGGCAACAAAAGAACACTAAATAAAAGGAAATAATTTTTTTTTTGAATTTTAGCTTTTATTTGTCTAATCCATCTTCCTTTTATATATCTAACTAGATCTACACCCGTGCGTTACATGGTAAAATTTTATTTATTCAGAATTTTATTTTTATATATTTTATTAATTTAAATTTAGTCTATTTAGATGTTTCATTTGCATATATATCAATCCTATGATTTATTGGAAACTGAAAAAACACTTTAATCACTTACATTTCAAGTTAAAAACGCATTTAAAATTTTAAGTATCTCTAGATATAAACTCATATCCCACTTAGTAATATAATTATTTATATTTAATATAAAATTAGTAATATTATTCAAAACAATAAATTAACACATCCTCCAACTAAATGAAGATAATCATATATAAGTTATGCATAATTCACAATTATAAAAATATCAAATTTTATGATATCGAAAACTATTTCATATGTAGTTCTTAAGTTCTTATTTTATCAGAAATTTAGTTATAATATAATTTTTTGTGCTCTTTTGTTCTCATGCTTAATATTACATCAAATATATATACAAATTAAATAAAATAAAAAGAACTATATTAAACACAAAGACTATTATGTTTGTTTAAATATTATTCTATAAAAAATAGTATACTATATTATTTGAAAAATAATTAATATAATGAATTGTTGAAATGAGACGTTTTAAAGAAAAAACTACAAATATAATTTTTTCCATATTTTTATTGTTGGTTATTGTATATATAAAATATAATAAAAAAATAGTATAAAAATAATCTAAAATTAACATGAAAAAGATTTGGAGGGAATAATTATTGTAGACTATTTTCATTTAATATATTATATAGAATAGTGTTTGATTATCAAGTTTAATTAGTTTCTATTTTTTTTTTTAATTTTTAAGGGAAATTATAGATTCTCATTAATTTTTTTTTTGGAATAAGTCTACATTAATCTCAAACTCACACACACCCAGATGTCCCTCTTGGGAGCTCGAATCTGTGACCTCCCAGTCACAGGAAAGGTGCTTTAACCAATTACAAATAGTTGTTTAGAGTTCAGTAATTTCATAATAAAATATTGATCTATTTTTTCAATTACATTTTCATACTCATTTGGAAAAAACATGAGAAATTATAATAATTCTAAATAGTAATAAAGTTATTTCTAATCAAAATAATTCTACTAGCCAAGAAGTAAGAGAATCCATTTACAGCAATTTAATAACCCAAATCTTCTTTCTCATTCCCAATTGAATCTGCAAAACAATTTACAAAACTATAACATAAACAAAGCAAATCAAACCTAATTATGAACAAAAAAACACTTCACCTAGGAAAATATGGAAAGATATAAAACATACAAAACAGAGAGAAATTGATGGTGACGAGGTACAATGTTGGAGCTAACTACAAGAAGATAGAGAAAAATAAAGAAGAAGAAAGACAAAAAATGCACAAACTTCCTTAGTAACACCCTGAAATTTTTTAACTTTTTAAAATTCTTTCAAAATAATAATTATTTATTATTATTTTAATTATTACATTTCTATAAATTATGCTTAATTATTATTAATAATCTCATTATTTAATTTTAAAAAATTTCACTTCACCACCATAAATTATTATTTAAATCATATAATCCATTGACTCTCTTTATTTTTAAAAACTCTACTATAAAAATGAGATAGATCCCGGTTTATCAGAGTAGAAAATATATGCATAACGAAAATTAAGAATGTTTATTTGGTATACTTGCACTTATCAAGCTGATTGTGACGTGTCAACTTGGTTTATCAAATATTTGTTCAGGTACTTAACGTCAAGTATGCTTAGTATCAGTATTCAAGATATACTACAACACTTGAGTGTTCAGTTTTAAATAGAATTAAGCTGACAATATGTAAGAAAGCAGTAAACGAGAAACGCTATATAGTGGTTCAGACCAAAATGTCCTACTTCCACTCTTCAAACCTAAGTATGGAAATCCACTAAGCTTAGAACTTTATAGGTGCTCCTACAATCTATTGCTTGCTAAAGAATGCCTTGTCCTTTAGTCCACAAGCGCACTAGTCTGGTCCTTTCTTGGTTCTTTGCTTCACAGCTTCTCAGAGTGTGGGCGCACCACTCAGCCTCCTCGTAGCCGGAATAAGGTGTTTAAAATTCTCCCTTGAACTATCTATTTGGCGGGAGGTTGCCTGTAAGAGACAGAGTACAAGTCGTACTTGACAGTTGTAGTCTTTCTTGGAGAGAAAGATAACTAAGAAATAACTTAAGAATACTAAGTTCTGAGTCTCGTGTTCACTCAGGTGACACGTGGAAAAGCTTAAAGAAGCCTCGAAAGTAAGCTTAGACAGTTGTTAGCTTTTGTGTATTTGATTCGGTTATCGTAACTTCATGTCTGTATTTTTGGTAACCTTCTCTCGTTGAAGATCCTCCGGTATTTATAGCCATGGAGTAGAAGATTTGAAATAAATGCCTGTTAGAGAAAAATTGGAAGATGTCCAATTGGATGTCTCTATTGGCTGCTGCTCTAGGCAGATAGGTGGTGCTTTTCCAGTTGTTCTACACCTGCTCCGCTTTTTCTGACTTTGACAGTGACGGTTCGTTTTTGTGTTAGAACGACAGTATTCGTCAGTTTGAGGAATGTCAAACTGATTGTCTTATGTAACAAAACTTGGTGTTTCATGTTTGCAGACTTTAAGAAATCTCCAATCCTTAAAGTCTATACTCTTCAGTACATTCCTCAAATGATCTTCATTGTATCTCTGCGCTAGGACCTGGACTTAAGACTCCATACTGGTGGCGTCATACTTGCAACTCCATGCTGGTGACGTCATCCATCAGTGTATGCTTGGTCCTTATGCTGGTCAGTATGGCGTATATGATGAAACCATACTTTTTGGATTCGTACTTGGTGAAATCTAAACTCTTCATCTAGAATCATAATTATCCAGACTTGTAAGTTCGGCTTGAACTTTTGTCTATTGAGTCTTTTGTGCATCCTAGACTGGATAAAAATTCCAGATTAGCTCCAGCTTACAACTCAATAAAAAATCCTATATGGGACTTTACATTTTTCGACTATGCTGAAACTATCTAAGATGACTTTTACATACTTTGACCCACCAAAACACAATAATAAAAATAATGAAATCTCTAACTAATTTCCTAACAATTACCCCCTTTTTAGGGGTGGTCAAAGCCATCTCTAACCTAAGGTGATGAGGAGCGAAAAACATTCAGAATTTTTACAAGTATGAACCTATCAATCTATAAACTCATAGAAAGTTCCCCCTTAAATTCAGCCTACTCTACTTAAGATCTTCCCCCTTACAGTTTTGCGAGGGATATTGCTCGATTAAAAATGTTTAAATTAAGTTTAGAGCAAATAAATTCTTAAGTGAACAAGAGAGCAAAAGAAGCATGTTGATTACACTAGATTGTGTAAGTTTAGATATGAAGAACGAAGACCATTGTTGGACAAAAATAAATTCTTATCAACAAGTCAGTTTATCCTTTAAGTATTTTTGTTACAAGTACAAGGATAAACTAACTCAAGAAACCTATACAAATATATTACAAGACTATGGTAGGCTACTCTTGGTCATCTTCTTCCAATCGACTGCTACTAGTACTGTTCTTAGTACCTCATCCAAGAAGGCAACTAGATATGTTGGCTAGCTTTTCACCTCCTTGAACTTTCGTCTTCCAGTAGTTCTCAGTCTCGGAGGTGCTGCAGCTGTGCACTTCGTGGGAAAAAAATGAGTATGTCTCTGTTTTCACGTCCCCCCTCCAAGCATCTTTTCTCATTCATTTGCCTGTCCTTTGTTAGAAATTGTAGAAATTGTGGACGTCGTGTAGGCGAAGAAGATCTCTAAGTGATCATACCCCATTGTTGGCATGTCACTTTGAGTAGTGAGTTGTTGCATCATCGTCGATTTGTAGAAGGAGACGACAATGGTAGATTAAATCTTTTGATTTCTTCTGCTCCTACTGATTCTTTGAACTACTCTGCTCTACTCTTCTGATCTCTTATTCTCCTTCCATACTTCTTCCCCCTCTTTTACCACACCAAAAAAGGTGGTGATTTTGGAGATATCAGGTGGCTTCATCATTTTCTTCATTAAGAAGGATGGAGAAGGGTGGTGAATGGTTTTGAAGTGTAAGATTATCGAAAGGTAAGGATCGACAAAAAGAATATGCCACATAAGGCAACAAGCGACCCTTATAAATAGTCAGAAGAAAATCAGTATTATTGGAAATTGGAGGTTGAAATCGTGCTCGAAGAGTTGGATTGACTCCTGGGAAATCGGCGATGGTTGGACTGCCCTATACCTACGACTAGAGTCGTAGGTTTTGACATGGCTTTCCTTCTCGAGTCCTGAATATGCTAACTTGGCAGGTTGCTATAGGATCATAGATTCGATAGAAGATTCAAGTTTTTGTTCATGATCCTTTCTCATTAAATATCGAATTTAATGTGGCATATCGTATACGCGATACTGAAGTTCAATCATCCCGCCAAAAATATGGTCATCAGCCTGGCTGATAAGCATGGAAAGCTCCAGAGTCAGTACAAGCGCATAAGCTTGGACCAAAAGTTGTCAGCATTGATCTCCGTCAGCTTAGTCTTCAATCTTCAATTCTAAAAGTGAGAGCTTGGACTCAACTTTAATCCGCATCACTTCATCTTCATTAGTCTTGAAAGATTGAGAGCTTGAACTCAATCTAAGTCCAATACACACCGTCTTCAACCACTTGTTGAAAAAAATTGATATATCCTTTGTAGATGGTCTTTTGAGGGCATACGGAGAGCATGGACTTAGTATCTTCCTTTGGTGTGATAAAAACTAAGAGCTTGGGCTTAGTTTTATTCTGCATCTTTCAAAAATCTATGTAAGTGAAAGAGAGAGTGCACTCATTCTTCTCCTTCTTCAATCTCATCAAACTCCATAAGACCGAGTTTGATATAGAGCTCCTTAAAGTGAGCTTCTAGAAGCGATTTCAAGAAGATGTCGGCAATTTGATCGTCAGTATGGTTGTACTCCATGCATATATCTTTCTTCTCGATATGATCACGAATAAAGTGGTGTTGTATGTCAATGTGCTTGGTTCTGGAATGATGAACCAGATTTTTCGTAATGCACATTGCACAGTTATTGTCGCAGTAGATGGGAACACATCCTGAGTCCACACCTTAGTCGAGCAGCTGCTGTTTGATCCATAGAATTTGAGCACAACAACTAGCAGCAGCAACGTACCCCACTTCTGTTGTAGACGCTGCAACCGAGTGTTGTTTCTTGCTAAACCAGCGTATCAACTAATGCCCAAGAAACTGACAAATTCCACTTGTGCTCTTGCAATCAATACGAAAACTACAAATTTTGAGTTCGAGTACCCATTGAGAATAAGCTCGTCACATCTAGGATACCAAATTCCAAGTGCCTCAGTGCACTTCAGATACCTTACTATCCTCTTTGCAACATCCATGTGGGATTTCTTCGGATTGACTTGAAATCTTGCACATACTCCGACTGCATAAGAAATATCAAGTTGGTTTGTTGTTAAGTACAGGAGTGAGCCTGTGATTACTCTGTATGCTGATGCATCGACTAACTCTCCATCTTCGTCCAATGTGATCTGCACGCTTGTGCTCATAGGAATCCACAGAGATTTAGTCTTTTTTGGAAGAAACTTGTTGATCATGTCTCTGTTGTACTTCTTCTGATTGATGAGTATACCTTCATTGGACTGATGAACTTGTAGTCCCTAGAAGTACGTCATTTTTCCCATCATACTCATTTGGAAATGACTCTGCATAAGCTGGGCAAATTTCTCACAAAGGTTCAAATTCCTTGACCCAAAAATAATATCGTCGATGTAAATCTGGATCAGTGGAATGTCATCTTCGTCTTTGATTAAGAACAAGGTCCTATCGATCTTCCCTTTTCTAAATCCATTCTTCAGTAGGAATTAGGATAGGGTCTCATACCAAGCTCGCGGTGCTTACTTCAATCCGTAGAGTGCTTTCCACAACTTGTATACTTGATTACCTTCTTCGAAACCAGGAGGTTGCTCTGCATATACTTCTTCCTTTACTTCATCATTGAGAAAGACACTATTTACGTCCATCTAATAGACCGTGAATCCATGATATAAAGCATAATCTAGAAATAACATGATAGCCTCCAGTCTGGCTACGGGAGCAAATGTGTTATCAAGATCGATTCTTTTGGAATGTGCATATCGTCAGGAAACTAGTCTTCTTTTGTTTCTGACTGTGTTATCAGCTTCATCTCGCTTGCTCTTAAATACCCACTTAGTTCCAATCACAGACTGCGTGATGGACGATCTACCAAGTCCCAAGTCCCAAACATGGTTGTGAGTGAATTCTGCAAGCTCCTCGTGCATGGCATTTATCCAGTCAGCTGATTGAAGTGTGTGTGCTACTTTTGTTAGCTCGATTTGAGAAATATAGCAAGTAAGTAGCGCACTGCCTTGTCTGGTTCGAATTGGATTGGTAACATCATCCAGTACAACTTCTTCTGGATGATTGCAAAGCCATTTGGGTCATTTAAGTTCTTCGACCTCGATAGATTGAATGAAGGGCTCCTCGGAGTGAACACCTGCAACCGGCATGTCTGTGAGAAATTAGTCTTCTGGGACAACTTCATTGCCCAAAACTTGGTGAACTGTGCTTTTGTCGGACTGGACTGGAAGATGAGTCTAAGCATGATCTTCAGTGTGTACTCCGTCTTTAGTCTGTACTCCGCTTTCTGCTTTAGAACTATCTTCGACATTTGTCTGAGCTTGAGCATCTTCAATCCTAGCTTCTAGATCATTAGCCTGGCCTACAGTATTACGAGTCTGAACACCTGGGTCTTTGTGTTCATCATCACCATCGTTAGCTTGGAAGACTCCAGTATGAATTCCCCCTAGATCTGTTCTATCTTTTAGGGTTTTGGAATTCAAGGTCTCAACATTATCGTTAGCATCATCAACTCTCTTGATTTTCTGATGGTCAATCAAGGATATAGGTTGAGAAGATTCATTCTTCATAGATCTAGTCAAAATAATCGGTTTAGCAATGAAAGATTTCATGCCCGACTATTCATTGACATCATTGATCTCAGAAATGTCTTCTCCCAACTTTTTCATGGTCATGCACACTAAATTAGCTTCATAAAAAATAACATTACATGTTATCTCCACAAGTTTGGTAGTCTTATTGAATACCTGATATCCCTTATGAGATGTGTGTCCATATCCGAGGAACACGTCTTCATCAAAATTGGGAGAAAAGGCATTCAATCTTGACTTGCCATTGTTGTGAACATAACACGGTGAACCAAAAGCATGAAGATGAGCTAAGAAATGATTATGACCATGATATTTCTCGTATGGGGTCTTTTGAAGTCTGTCATTGATGCTGCTTCAATTTGGAGTATATCACGCCGTCATCAATTTTTCGCCCCAAAACTTCTCACCCAAGCTGGTCTCAGCTAGCATGGTTCGGACTGTTCCCTTCATCGTCCTGCTCCTTTGTTCTACGAGACCATTCTATTGCATTGTTCTTGGAGTTGAACGCTCATGCTCGATGCCAAGTTTCGGACAGAAATCCATCAGAGGCTTGTTGCAAGACTCTGTCTCATTTTTGGATTGATCCTCTTGACTGTAACCTCTCGTTGGTTCTGGACTCGCATGATCTGCTCTGGAAGTACGATCTTCACTTCATCCTTGGCCTTGAGAAGTTTGATCTATAACATCTCCCCCCTAGGGACCGATGTCAGGGCCTACAGCCCGATGCACCCGAACCACATCTCGAATTTAGCTCCCTACCAAACCTGGAAGGTTGTTGGTAGTGGGGATCGAACACCGCACCTACCCTTTAACACCAATCCCTAAGGAGTTGATGCCACCAGTTGATCAATCTTTTAACACTCAGTTACTTGTTCTTGGTTTGCAAGTTGATCAATCTGACGAAGGGATCTTCGTAAGTGAGAAGAAGTACACTCAAGACCTAATCAACAAATTTTTTCCGGAGAAGACAAAGTCACTCAGGATTCCTATGAGACCAGTTCTCAAATCATTCTCGATGAAGGAGAACTTATCAATCCAACAACTTATAGAGGAATAATTGGGTCTCTACTGTACCTAACTACTAGCCGACCTGATATATCTTATGTCGTGGGTGTATGTGCAAGATTCCGGGCGAACCCTAAGAAGTCTCACATGGAAGCGGCAAAGAGAGTAGTGAGAAACCTTAAGAGTACAGAGTCTCTAGGTATCTCGTACCCCAAAACTGATGGACTCATGTTAAATGGATTCTCTGATTCAGATTTTGGAGGATGCAGAATTGACAGAAAGAGCACAAGTGGAACCTGTCAGTTTTTGGGACATAAATTGATTAGCTGGTTCAGCAAGAAACAACATTCCGTGGCTACATCAACCACAGAGGTAGAGTATGAAGCTGCAACCAGCTGTTGTGCTCAAGTTCTTTGGATATGCAGCAACTTAAGGATTATGGAATAGACACTGGATGTGTTCCTATATACTGTGATAGCAACAACGCAGTTTCAATTTCGAAGAATCCAGTTCTACATTCTAGGACAAAGCACATTGATATTCGTCATCACTTTATTCGAGATCATGTTGAGAAGGAGGACGTCTCTGTTGAATATATTAGAATTGAAGACCAGTTAGCGGACATATTTACTAAACCGCTACCTGAGGCTCGTTTCAAAGAGCTATGCATCAAACTAGGTCTTCTAGAGTTTGATGGAATCTCGAGAGAAGGAGATGATAATTGATCGTTACAAACTATCAAACTGTACATGTTAGAGATAGTGATTAAGTTAGTTGCAGTTTGTTAATGTTTGTAGTTTGTTGAAGACATAAGGAAAATAAGATTTCATTAATTATAATGAGGAGTATACATTGTCCTAGAAAAATACATGGAGTTTACATCTAAGGAAAGTAGGAGGAAGCACACTTTGATGGGTAGTAGTCGATGGCAATCAGCTTGGTCCCATCCTCTGTGAGGAGAGGGAGCCGCTTCTCAATGAGCCAGCCCAGTTGCATACCGTATGGGATGGTGACCTCTGGAAGATTTTTAAATGCAGTTTTCAGGCCATCAAAGATGAATCCTGCCCAGTAAACCTCTCCTTGCTGTTCAAACGCCATCATCACCTACCAGACAGGTGGCGTGAAGTTAGTTTCTTGGGGAGGATTGCAGACAACCATCTAGTTAATTACATCAAAGGACAACTTGCAGTTAGGCCTGAGGTATTCCCTTGGAGCAGTCGGATGAAAACAAATGTTTCCCTCTCTCCATTCCGGCCATATGGACCACTCTGGTGAAATAGTCCAAACACTGCTGTAAAATGATCTGCAGTCCAGCGAAACTCCCTTCCATTGAGATTACAAAAAATCTCATCTTCAGTAACTGTGGAGTAGTATGCAAACATCCTGAGCAGCTATTCATGGAAGCAATGGGGATCGATGGTCACAAATCGAGCTAATCCATTGGCTCTCAGCAGACCCATCAACCATTGATCTATGCATGGAGCTCTCCAATGATACGCCTTAATTTCTATTCTATCTAGTATTTTGTTTCTCCGAATGGAGATTTTCCCAATCTCTTCTAGGACATTTGGTATCGTGTAACCTGAAGGAGAGGGAGGAGGAGAAGGAGAAGTCATATCATCCTTAAAGAGTTTTCTAGTCTATGCTTATTGAAAGGATATTAGATGGGTAAATCATCAAGAATGCTGATGAAGATTATTTATGGACGATCTTTTGCAATGTTCGAGGAGGATATCAAGCATATAAATGATACAACTTATCATGACACGAAATCCGACGTCAATAGGCAAGCATTCAATGCCCAACAACTACGGTAAGGCACCCACGAAGGAACATGTGGCAAATATGTCTGAAATCTACTGAAGTCTAAAGGGGTCAGAGTCTGCAAAGAAGACAGATCGTAGGAGTATGGATTTCAGACTAAACATCATATCCTAAGGAAAATATTCACAAAAGGTGCAGAAAATATCAAGGATCATAAGCAAACTGTGATGTCCAAGAAAGAAGTACGAGTACAATTCAGAAAGTTTCTCTTACGAGTTTTCTAGTCTATGCTTAGTGAAAGGATATTAGATGGGTAAATCATCAAGAATGCTGATGAAGATTATTTATGGACGATCTTTTGCAATGTTCTAGGAGGATATCAAGCTTATAAATGATACGACTTATCATGACACAAAATCCGACGTCAATAGGCAAGCATTCAATGCCCAACAACTACAGTAAGCCATCCACGAAGGAACGTGTGGCAAATAGGTCTGAAATCTACTAAAGTCTAAAGGGGTCAGAGTCTGCAAAGAAGACAGATCATAGGAGTATGGATTTCAGACTAAACATCATATCCTAAGGAAAATATTCACAAAAGGTGCAGGATATATCAAGGATCATAAGCAAACTGTGATGTCCAAGAAAGAAGTACGAGTACAGTTCAGAAAGTTTCTCTTATGGTAGAAACTGTGTCTCCAAATGATTGATAAGGAAAGGAGATTTCATTAAATGATAAGAGGTACATGATACATTATCTGAAATCTCAAAAAGGGGGAGAGTTCACCCCAAGTTTATAACCATTAGATTGCAGTAGAAATGATTCAATAGAAGGTAGAGGAGATTAGCCAATATAAGAACACCGTGGCGGATAAAAATCTGAATCTAAGATGTTGGACCAACCACCTCGAGTGTACTCTGGAAATTGGTGCTCAATAAGCCAACTCTGGGACATTCCATAAGGAACAGAGAGGGCCTGTAGATTTTCAACGGCATCTCTCACTCGAACAAAGACGAAGGAGGCCCAGTCAACTTCAGCTTCGTCGACAAAGACCATCATCACTTTCCACACCGGCAGGGAGAAGTACGTAACCCATGAAGGATTTCCAATATTTTATTGATAATATCAAATATCACTCGATATCAAGGTGCCAAGTTCCTCGAAGAAACTTTTGGATGGATGTCTACGGGAGTTTCTCTCCAATTCTGCCATGCGTACCACTCAGGGGCTGTCTCCTCCTTTTGATAGTCCATCAAAGGCATCATACCATAAGACAGTCCAAAACTAAGAGATAAAGAGTCCAGCGACCAACATATCTCCTGCTCATGAAGGTTGGCATGTGTCTCATGATCCTCTGCCACAAAGCACTCGTCGGCAATAACACTTAGCACATTGTCATGAAATTTGTAAAGCTGACGAGTCACAAAAGACAAAAGCTGATTAGCCCTCAGATCACTCATCACAGAGTTGTGGATGAAAGGAGTCTCCCAGTACTCCACCAACAACCCAGTCGGGTATAAGATTTTACCCCTCATTATCTCAATCTGAGCAGGAATTGCCATTTTCCTGAAGAAAGAAGTTACTTCAAGGATTGTATGAAAAGATGGGTTGAGTGCATTCTCATATTCGCAAGAACAAGGTATTTATAGACACCATCTTCTGCCACAGTCCAAGACAAGCGACGGTTCATAAATGCTGATACGACGCTTTACACACAAGTTCAAGATCTGAGATGTTTGTATTGATTACTTGATACCCACATGGATCAACCGCCTATGGACACATGGACGAACAGACTGTACACTGAAGAATGTAGAGAACCTTGATAAGGTCATGATTCAAGACTACGGTCTCTTAGAATTTTGTTTGAAAACGTGCAGAATCATGATATCACGAAATTGTCCTAACAGTTTTGATGTTTTACTAGTCTTGCTGCTTGACAGCTGAAAACTGTCACAACAGTTTTCCAAATTAAAGGATCGAAAGAAAACTGTCCCTCCCCTCTAGAGGAAGATGACAATTTCTGATGCAGTCAGCTGGATAAAAGCTTTCAAGAAAAGCAATGTCACGGTGTATTAGGCGGGGACACGTAGCCACGATCACGCGCTACGCAGACGCCACAAAAGAATAGCAACAGATGCTCTCTACGTCAGCTTTCATCACAACCGAAGAATACATAAAGTGGGATTTCATCCCAACCGTGGATCTAACTGTAACAAAACCTCGATTAAACCCGCCACGATCAACTATCACCATAAATTGATTTCTGCAATCTCCTTTTCCCTAATTCATTATGCTCTTCACCTTGAATCTTCATTATACTCACGTTGTCCTTCAATATTATGGGCAAGAGAAAGATTTCGTTTGGCAAAGGTTCGAGCACATCAAGGAGATCAAGGAAAAGCACTACTGCTCAAGGAAGCACTCATAAAGAACTAAAGCGCCTATCGAATGATATAGTTAATGCTGCCGATCTCTCCAACAAGGACATCCGAGTAAGTCAAGTCTTTAAGGAAAAGATTCTAAATCTGAAAGAACTTGATTACTTGTGTTCCGATGAGAGACTTTACGACAAGTTGCACAAAGAGAAGCTAGTACAGTTTCTAGATTTACGTCCTCATAAATTCAAGCCTCACCGCATCGCAGAATTCTAAGAGAATGCTATTGTTGACAGAGGTGGAAAATCCTTCAAAACCAAGATCAACAAGATTCCTATGGTTATAAGTGTTGATACTAATCCCGAATTCTTCCGTCTACCTAGAACTGGCGAAAACGTCGCCAGCTACTTGAAGAATGATGATGGGGCAAAGGAAAGACATTGGAATGTTTGGAAGAAACCCAAGCATAAAGATAGATTCCACTTATCGACAAGGGCTTCCGAATTGAGGCCTCTTTACAAGACTCTGAGTGAGATAACACTTAGGATGCTCTACTGCGGTGCAGGATCCTTTTTGGAACTAAGTCAGCCTAAATACGCTGTTATGATGGTATTGGATGATGGTTTAGGTGGAAACTGAGCTGAATTCATTTTTGGGCGTATTCTTAAGAATGTTTGAAAGAATGAGACCATTCTAGAGATCAACAGATTCAAATCCGGAGTTGGTTTTGGATTAAAAATTAGCTACTTAATAGAGTAATTGATCGGTCTTAGGGAAGAAGGTGAATGCCAAGTCTCATTCGATTTCTTACCTCACAGTGATAAGATTCATTTGAAAGCAGTAAAAGGTGGTGATTGTGAACATCAACCAGAAGATGATGATGATTTGGAGGTGAATGTTAGTGAAGATTGCAACTCACAAGCTGCTACTAAGAAACTAGTACAAGCAGAAACTGTCTTGACGCAAACGGCAAATAAGAAAAGAAGGCGGTTAGTACATACAAGTACTTAGGAGGAAGAAAGAGAGAGGATTAAGAAAGGCAAGCAGGTTGAAGGTCGAGAAGGAAATACAGGGGACATAACAATTCAACAACCATCATCTTCGTCACCTAAGCAGATTACTCAGATGGGCCCAGAGACAGGGGGAACAGTCTCAGAAATACCAGTTGAGGAAACTACAAATTAGAATCTGCAAGTGGAAGTTGTTGCCATTCAAGAGCCACCTCCTCAACCGATCATCGTTGTACAAGATGAGCCAGTTCTTGAAACTAGAGCTGTACCAGCTAAATGAACTGTCAAACAACAAAAATTACTGGAACTTCTTACGAGAAGACTGCGTCTTTCAGCCATTACAGCACGAACAACAAATAAAACACACATCGAGTATGTTTGACGCAGGATGAATGAGAGTCATGCAAAACTTGTGAAGGTACAAAATCTTCAAATACGGCTAAATTTACAAACTGATGAAATCCAACTGGAACTCCTAGGACTTGAAGATGAAGAAGCATAGGAGATGGAGAGACTACAGAAAGAGGAAGAAGAGAGACTCAGAAGAGAAGCGAGGGCTGATCTAACTCAAGCCATTCGATTGTCTCAAATCTTAACCTATACCATCACTGCTACTCGTGCATTAAAAATTCTAGTTGTGAGGGCACTAACTCAATTTTTCTTGCAAATCCAATTCGTTCAACGCCGCCAACTTGTGCAAGATTACTCTGAAAGAAAGGCCCTTCTAGCTCTAGAAGAAGAAAAGTGAATAAAGGTACTGAATGAGGAAACCGAACGTAAGCACCGAGAAGTAGAAGTAGCAGCAGCTGAACTCAAGAGGAAGAAGTTGCCGAGATAAAAAGGAATCAGGAAGCAGAAGTAGCTGAACTGAAGGAAAAAGTGAAAGAAGCAGCAGTTGCTGAGGAACATCGAAAGACAGAAGAAGAGGCCGCAACTGAAAAGACAAGAAATGATGCAGCAGCAGCAACAGCAGTAAAGGACAAGGAGGAAGAAGAAACAACATGCAGAGCCCCTCCTCCACCTGAGTTTTCCACTGCTACATCTCAAAGTCAAACCCATGAAGACTCTAGAGCACTCGCTATAGTTGAAGGAACCTTGTCTCCCGATCCTATTTCTGTTGCAGCAACCCTTTTACCCTATAACGCTCTGTCACAAGAGATTGATCAGCGAATGGATCATCGTATGGCAATTATGTCTGATCTTGTCAAAAAGGTGGAAGAGAGAAGGGATGAGACACTGAAGCTGCAGTTGACATTCATAGATGAAAGGCGAGAAGAGGATCAGAGAAAGCGAGAAGTGGAACAGAGAAAATGAGAAGCGAAACATAGAAGACGAGATGAGGAATACAGAAAGCAAGAACAAGAGCACAGGAAGTGGGATGAAGATATAACAATGAAGTTGGAAGCACTAATAGCTTCCAGAGAACAAGATTTGAAATACTTCTCAGAAGTAACCGCAGCTCTTAAGGCGCAAGCTGGTCCGCTTCCCACGGCTGCCACAACCTCCTCAAAGCCAAAAGATGCACATTCCTTGAATCAAGAAAGGGAGAAGGACAAGGATCAAGACAAGCAAAAGAAGTAGTGCAAAAGGTATGGATTATCGTTTTTGTCTATTTTGTATGTCTTCCTTCATTTCCGCAGTTTTAAAGCTTTTCATGTACTTGTAATCAACCATATCTAGTGAAAAATGAAAAAGTGTTAGTTTGAAGACAACTACTCATTGCCTCTTACCTTGTTTCTTGATTGGCTGAATTCACATATTCCAGTGTGATCAGCAACCCTTCCTCTCTTATTGCTCTAATTTGATTGATTATTAATCGAGAATTATCATCCCGTTAAGGGGGAAGATCATTTAAAGTAGGTCGAGTGTAGAAGAAACACAGTTCTGAGCAGTACTAGATAGACAAACTCTGTAAACTCAAATCAACTGCATCTTCTCGTCGACTTAGATAGACTTAGAGGTTTGGTTTTGACAACATCAAAAAGGGGGAAATTTTTAGGTGTTGATGTAGAAATCCCACCTTAAATTGATGTTTTGATGTGTCAAAACTATATACCAAAGTCAAGGACTTAGAGTTATTACCTCATGTAATCCTTGTATAGGATGATCGAGTTGTAATAGTCTAGGATAAGAGATCCGTCAAAACTGTGAAACAATTTTGAAGAAGACGCCATTCAGACAAGATAACTGTCAAACATAAGCAAAGCAGAGCAAAGGGTACGAAAAACTGCGCAGACACCTTTTCCTGTCAAGGCTTGGATATTCAAAGAAAACTGTGGATACATGTTTACAAAGAAACTATCGAGAGGCGCTCACAGTTTCAGACCAGGACAGTTTCGCGTCAAAGGATGCGTACATAGCAAGATGCCGATCAGTCGCAGAAGAACTCTAAGGAAGTCAATGATAAAAGACAGTCGGACACTCAGTTGCGACTGGCGTACAACGTTGTTCGGCATCTGACACATCAAGTATAAACTGCCCTGCAAATCAGGACAGTGTTGCTAGAAAAAGTAGAGAAGCAGTCGACTTTTTTTAGACAAGGATGGACTATGATTGGACATCCTTCAAAATGTCTCTATCGGCTATTTTCTGGTTTCCAACCTATAAATAGTAGGAACAACAGAGACATAAAAACCTTTGCACCTTTGAAAACCTTCGCATCTTTGAATCTCAGACACATTTACTCTTACCTCTCTGCTAAAATTAAAGCTCAAGCATTAAACACTCTCAAGCGAGAAGGCATTAATACTGTGGTTCATTTATTGAACACGAGGCATTCATTGCTAAAGAATCTTCGGAGATTCACCGTGTGACCTTGAGTACACGAGGATTAAGTCTGCTAACTTAATCTACTGACTTGGTGTTCTTACTATCAGAGTAAGAACAAAATAGCCTGATCTTGCAAAGGAAGAGCAGGTTATTACGAGAAACTGCCAACTAGTGAACATTCTGGGAAGAACTCAACCATCCATTCTACCGGAGAAGGAAAAGAGAGGTTTGTCCTCAGTCCATCTTCGATGACTGCCAGTTCACAGAGAAGATGCAGAGCCTTCGACGAACTGAAGAAGGAGTGAAGTACAACCATCTGGGCGAGTGTTCCATTGTGCTGTGGAAAGAGGTCTCTACAGCAATTGGCTATTGATCGTGAGGATTGTATCTCATACCTTAGTGAATTTTTGGATCTGATATTCGAAGACTGGACGTAGGACTTAAGGCTCCGAACCACTATAAATATCCTGTGTCGTTTACAGTTTTCATTTACTTTGCACATCTTACAGTTTTCAATTATATCTTGAAACCTTCAACACTTGTCTTAAAGTGTTGAAGTGTATAACTATTAATTCCATATAACTGTAAAACTGTTAATCTAAACTGTTGGATAACATAAACTATGTTTCTAAAACTGTCACATATAAACTGAGTTGATAAGAAGCTGAACTGCCCGCAAATTAGAGTGTATTTAACTATTTTAATACTTCCATTGCACATTATACGCACTTCGATCTGGGACAAACAACACTCACATTTTAAATCTTCAAAACTTTTAAGTAAATCTGAGTGATCTTCCTTAAGTTTTGCTAGCTTCTCATTAATAGACCTCAACTTTTCAATCTCCTCGGTCAAAAGTGAAACCTTTGATCTCGATGAGTTGTTTTCTCTAGCTAAACATTTTTTATTTCATAAATAATTTGAAATTCATGCAATAAAATGTCTAAGGTGATCTCCTCCGAGTCAGAGCAGTATGACTCAGATTAATCAAGAATGTATGTTGAGTGATCAGTAATAGATGAAGTAATTACCTGCTCACTTGAAGCTGTGAGTGCTATCTCAACTTCAGTTTCTGAACCTTCCTTAGCTTCTTCGTTGACTACGACCAGGAATATTAGTAGAACTTCCTCGGTAGCTTCTTCCTCAGATGAGTAATCCTCATCACGATCAGGAATGTCCATCATCTCCGATCTTATCTGCATTGCTTGAGCTAGGGTTTTGATGCTCGATGCTCGAAGACCTTTTTTAGTCTTTCCCTTTCCTCTTTGTCCACAGAAGGACATTCAAACTTCAGATGTTCGGAGAAACCGCATTGAAAGCATGCTTTGGGGGCTCGCTTGACGAACATCTTTTTTTCACAATCGGGAGCAGCCTTCTTCCCTTTCACCTTGTCGAGGAGTTTGGAAAGCCTCCTCATTTTCTCTTCAAGCTCGGCGATTGAGCTTTCTCATTTATTTGATTGAGAACCAGATGTCGTTGGTTTCACTTGTTGTAGACTTGACTGATCAGCTGGCCGATCAGTATGGAAGGGTTTCTTGGGTTTCCATTTACAATCCCTCTTCACGAAGTAAGCTGCGTATTCAGCTTGGTGGCTTGGCGAGATGGCTGCTCGCATGGCCTCGTTCTTGTTCACCATTTAGATATCCCATTCATGGGCTTGTAGTTGGACGAACAATTCATTGGTTGTTATTTTTGTTAAGTCTTTTTCTTTCAGCGCGGTTGTCTTGTTGAACCAATCCTCTTTTACATCTTGGATAAGATCTTTACATTAAGATCCGCATTGGAGTATGGTCTATCCAAAGCCCTTAGCTCGCTGACTATAGTATTGAATCTCTTCTCCATCGTCTTTATAGTCTCTCCAGATTGCATCTAGAATGAGTCGTACTTTTCAACATACACTTGCAATTTATTGCGCTTCATCTGATCAGTTTCGTGGAAAAGTGTATCGAGGTAGCTCCAGACCTCTTTGGCACTGTTGAACTGCATGACTTCCTCCACCAAAGCCTCCGATAAGGAAGATGGTAGGGCTTCTAAAGCTACGAAGCCAAGTTGATTTCTTCTTTTGTCTTTTGGACTGCACTCATCGTATGACTTTTCAACAGTTCTTGCGCCTAAACATAATGTCAAGTGTGCTTAGTGTGAGTATTCAAGATATAATACAACACTTGAGTGTTGAGTTTTAAATAGAATTAAGCTGACCGTATGTAAGAATGCAGTAAATGACAAACGATATATAGATGTTCGGACCAAAATATCCTCTGTCCACTCTTCAGACCTAAGTCTTGAAATCCACTAAGCTTAGAACTTTATAGGTGCTCCTAAGATCTATTGCATGCTGGTCCTTCAGTCCACAAGCGCACTCGCCTGGTTCTTCGCTTCGCAGCTTCTCAGAGTGTGGCGCACCACTCAGCTTCCTCGTAGTCGGAATAGGGTGTTCATAATTCTCCTTTGAACTGTCTCCTTGGCAACAGGTTGCCCGTAAGAGTCAGAGAGTAAGTCGTAGTTGACTGTTGTAATCTTTCTTAGAGAGAAAGACTATCAAAAAATAACTCAAGAATACTAAGGTTGTGAGTCTCATGTTCACTTAGGTGCCACACAGAGAAGCTTAAAGAAGTCTCAAAAGTAAACTTAAACGGTAGTTAGCTTTCGCATACTTGATTCGGCTATCGTAATTTTGTGTCTGTATTTTTGGTAACCTTTTCTCGTTGAAGATCCTAAGCTATTTATAGCCGTGGAGTAGAAGGTTTGAAATAAATGCCCATTAGAGACAAATCGGAAGATGTCCAATCGGATGTCTTTGTTGGCTACTGCTCAAGACGGGTTGGCGGTGCTTTTCGAACTATTTTGCACCTACTCCGCTTTTTTTTTACTTTGATAGTGACTGTTAATATTTGTGTCCGAACATCAGTATTCATCAATTTGAGGAATCTCGAACTGGTTGTCCTATGTAACGAAACTTGGTACTTCGTGACTTTAAGAAATCTCCAATCTTTAATGTCTATACTCTTCAGTGCATTCCCTAGGTGATCTTCATTGTTTCTTTGCGCTAAGGCCTGGACTTGAGACTCCATATTGGTGTCGTCATACTTGCAACTCCATGCTGGTGTCGTCATCATTAGTATATGCTTGGTCTTTATGCTGGTAAGTATGGCGTATATGATGAAATCATACTTGCTAGATCCGTACTTGGTGAAATCCAAACTCTTCAGCTACACTCATAATCATCCAAACTTGTAAGTTTGGCTTGACCTTTTTTTCTATTGAGTCTTTTCCGCATCCTAGACTGATTAGTCAATCTAGTCTCCAGATTATCTCCACCTTACAACTCAATAAAAAATCCTATACAAGACTTTACATTTTTCGACTATGTTGAAACTATCTAAGATGACTTTTACATACTTTGACCCACTAAAATATAGTAATAAAAATAAGGAAATCTCTAACAAATTTCCTAACAGGTTTCTAATCTCATTTGAATACACCAACCATTATTTCTCTTTTTCTTCAAATTATTTCATTTCTTCTATATTTCAAAAATAGTCTTTCAAGTCATGTTCAAGGGGGGGATCTATGTGTAACATAAATATTGTTTATCTTGTTATATTTTTATGCAGGTATCAATTATTAGCCGACATGCTGCCTATATGTCCTCTTTAGTCGCAGACTACCTACATTTACCTTTATGTATAGCTTGGATAAACTTGATCACCATTATGTTATTAACGGCCACCCCAAAGTTATTACCATTTTTAGGTTAAATGTTGGGCGGTGTGCTGGGTGGAGATGATGATTGCCAATTCTTCGGAAAAAATAATTTATTTTTGCCAAGTATTTTATATAAAAGTTGATACGATCCTCGCCGGGAAGGTTTAGATCGCAGCCCAGGAACTCGAACGAATGGACTCAAACACGACGCAGAAGCAACTAAGGTTGATAACGGGGGAAGATCCTACACCTTTGGATTCGAAATCCTTCAAGTACCGTAGTCCAGATTGAATCTCCTACGACCCAAGAAGCGAATTGATCCAACAACGATGGATATATGCGAGGACACCACCAATGGACATGATAGTCCGATTGATTAGTTGAGATTGAAACCCTAATGGAAGATTAGAATTTCGAGTATTGAACCTTCAGAAATTAAAGGAGAAAACCTCACAATTTTATTAAAATCTGAAAACTGAAAATTGTTCAATAACAAGGCCTATATATAGGCAACTCAAATCCTAAACTAATAAGGCAACTAATTTCGAAAATAAAAGGGAATAAATTCGAAATTTAATTAAACAAGGCCTAAACATGTTGGCCCAAAATAACTAAATACATTAAACTAAGCCCAATCATTACACATAATTAAATTAATAACTTTTGGGCCTTCGTTTAATTCTTCCAACACCATTGAATCCTTGGAATTATTTGCAGCCCAAATGCCTTTAACTAACGAACTCAATCCAACCCTCAAAGTCCTTGCACGATATCTAGTCATTGGCCCACTCGGAATGTAGACTGGATCGTCTCTCACAACTGCTACTTGGGCTCCATCATTCCCCTCCTCTTCAAGAGGATTTGTCCTCAAATCCAAGCTATCTTCTACATCAAAAGGACTTAAATCAGCAACATTAAACGTAGCACTAACATCATACTCACCTGGTAAATCCAATTTGTATGCATTATCATTCACTTTCTCCAACACTTGGAATGGACCATCTCCACGAGGTAACAACTTCGATCTCCGCTGCAAAGGAAACCTCTCCTTTCTCATATGCAGCCAAACCCAATCTCCAGGCTCAAACAACATCTTCTTGCGCCCTTTATTTGCTTGTTTCACATACTGCTCAGTACAACGCTCTATGTTCTGCCTTGCCTTCTCATGAATCTGCTTCACAAAATCAGCTCCTTTTTGCCCATCAAGGTTAGTAAACTCTTGCACAGGTAAAGGAGATAAATCCAAAGGAGTCAAAGGATTAAAACCATAGACAATCTTAAAAGGGGAAAACTGAGTAGCAGAATGAACTGAACGATTATAAGCAAACTCAACATGAGGCAAACATTCTTCCCAATTCTTAATATTCTTCCTAAGCACAACTCTCGACAATGCAGATAAAGTCCTATTAACTACTTCAGTTTGACCATCAGTTTGTGGATGACAAGTAGTAGAAAACAACAACTTAGTTCCTAACTTACACCACAAAGTCTTCCAGAAGTAACTCAAGAACTTAGAATCTCTATCAGAAACAATTGTCCTAGGTATACCATGCAATCTAAAAACTTCTCTAAAGAACAAAGCAGCAACATGGGATGCATCATCAGACTTATGACAAGATATAAAATGAGCCATCTTAGAAAACCTATCAACAACCACAAATATAGAATCACTACCACGCCCAATACGTGGCAAACCTAGCACAAAATCCATTGAAATATCAACCCAAGGTGCAGTAGGGATAAGTAAAGGTGTATACAATCCATCGGAACTAGACCTAGACTTAGCCTGTTTACAAGTAATGCATCTACCACAGACCCTCTCAACATCACGTTTCATGCAAGGCCAAAAGAAATGCTCATGCAACATAGCCAAAGTCTTAGCAATACCAAAATGACCCATCAAGCCCCCACCATGTGATTCTAACAGTAATAATTCATGTAGAGAACACCTAGGAATGCACAACTTATTTTTCCTAAACAAAAATCCATCATGCCTAAAGTATTCACCACTAGCAGTTGTCTCACATGCAACATAAATATCACCAAAATCCTCATCAGAAGCATACACACCCTTAATGCAATCAAATGCAAGTAACTTAGCATCTAAAGCAGTTATTAAGGCATACCTTCGAGACAATGCATCAACCACCACGTTTTCCTTACCTTGCTTGTACTTGATGACATAAGGAAAGGTCTCTAGAAACTCCATCCACCTTGCGTGCCACTTTTTCAGCTTGTGTTGCCCCTTCAGATGCTTCAACGACTCATGATCGGTGTGAATGATGAACTCCTTAGCCCACAAATAATGTTGTCACATTTTTAAGGCTCTCACCAAGGCGTACAACTCCTTATCATAAGTAGGATAGTTCAACGTTGCTCCATTCAGCTTCTCGATGAAGTATGCCACGGGCCTCTTCTCCTGCATCAAAACTGCACCAATACCAACCCCAGAAGCATCACATTCAATCTCAAATGTCTTAGAAAACTTAGGAAGAGATAATACCGGGGCATGTGTCAACTTGTACTTCAGCAACTCAAATGCCTTCTCTTGCTCTTCTCCCCATCTGAACTCCACAGTCTTCATAATCACTTCAGTTAATGGGGCTGCAATGCTGCTGAAATGGGGTACAAATCGCCTATAAAAGCTGGAAAGTCAGTAAAAACTGCGAACATCGCCAACATTCTTAGGCTGCGGCCACTCCTTGATAGCCCGAATCTTCTCTTCATCCACCTGCACTCCATCTGCACTAACAACAAAGCCAAGAAACACCAACTTATCTGTGCAAAGGATGCACTTCTTCATGTTAGCAAACAGTCTCTCCCTGCGAAGTACATCTAAAACAAACTTCAGATGTTCAAAGTGGTCATCATAACTCCTACAATAAATCAGAATGTCATCAAAATAAACCACTGCAAATCTACCAATAAAAGCTCTCAAAACATGGTTCATAAGACGCATAAAAGTACTAGGAGCATTGGTTAAACCAAAAGGCATGACAAACAACTCATACAACCCAAGCTTAGTTTTAAAAGCAGTTTTCCACTCATCTCCCTCCTTAATCCTAATATGATGATAACCACTTCGCAGATCTATCTTAGAAAACAAATAAGCACCATACAACTCATCTAACATGTCATCTAAACAAGGGATATGATGGAGATACTTAACCGTAATGTTGTTGATAGCTCGACAGTCACATCACATCCTTATGGTCGAGTCCTTCTTAGGCACAAGCAAAACTGGAACAGCACAAGGACTCAAACTCTCCCTCACGTGCCCTTTGGCCAGCAACTCTCCGATTTGCCTCTCCAACTCCTTCATCTCCTCCGGGCTGGTTCGGTAAGCTGGTCTATTTGGAAGGGTAGCTCCAGGCACAAAATCTATCTGATGCTCAATCCCATGAATGGGTGGCAGCCCGACTGGGGTATCATCTGGAAAAACATCCTCAAAATCCTGCGAAAGAGATGAAATAGAAGGGGGTAGAGAATCAGGAATGTTAGTTAAAATCAGGTTCTCCTTGTAGATCAACAACACCAATGGTTTCTACTCCTGAATTTCCCATTTCAAATCCCCAACCCTAGCTAGAAATGACTGCTGCACCACCCCTTTCTCCTTATTACTTCGTGGCTGCATCTCATCACCCAACTCCTTCTGCAACTGGACTTGATCCTCTGAGACATGTTTAGGGGTCAAAGGAACAAGTGAGATCTTTTTCTACCGGTACTCGAAGGAATACTTGTTCATGAAGCCATCATGCTTCATTCGCCTATCAAACTGCCACGGACGCCCCAAAAGTATATTACTCGCCTGCATAGGAATCACATCACACAGCACCTCATCCTCATATTTCCCTATGCGAAATGGCACCTTGACTTGCTTCACTACTTTGATGACGCCACTATCATTTAGCCACTGCAGCTTGTATGGTCTAGGGTGCTTCATCACCTGTAACCCTAACTTTGTCACTATTGACTGACTCGCCACGTTGGTGCAGCTGCCTCCATCTATAATCATGCTGTAGATCTTAACGTTGATATGATAACGTGTATGGAAAATGTTCTCCCTCTGCTCCACATCTCCGGCTGCAGGCTGTGCATTCAAAGCCCTTCTCATCACAAAATTTAGCGCTGCAGGCGCCACAATCTCTTCTTCTTCCTCATCAGGATCATCCAAATCAGGCATTTCCGGATCAGTCTCCTCATCAGTCACAATCTCTCCATCATCTCGAATCACCATGACTCTCTGATTTGGACAGTCATTACCAATATGCCCAAAACCCTGACACTTATAACACTTACGATCTCTATTCCGGGTTTCAATGGCAACAGATTTACCTTGAACTGCGGCATCTGACCTGGGCTTCACAAACGACTTCTTCTCCCCTCGAGGCTGCTCCTCCTCCTTCTTCCATGGAGCTTGTTTTGGTGTGGAACCACTGCCAGTCTGGTATTCTCTCCAACCTGTAGGGTTCTGCCTCGCATTACTGTCGTTGACCCTCCTCTTAAGCTGTCCCTCAATCTTGATCGCCATGTGGACCATGTCATCCAGCTCAACATAATGCTACAGCTCCACTGTATTCCGGATTTCCTAGTTCAAACCAGCCAGAAACCTAGCCATCGTTGCCTCTCCATCCTCCACTACATTGGCTCGGATCATAACCACCTCCATCTCCTTATAGTACTCATCCACACTCCTACTACCTGCCTCAAACTCTGCAGTTTGTTATACAGCTCTCGGTAATAATGATTCGGCACAAAGCACCTCCTCATAACTGCCTTCATCTTATCCCATATCTCTATAGATCTTTCCCTATTTCTCCTCTTACTACTAACCAACTGATCCCACCATACGAGAGCGTAGTCAGAGAATTCCACTGCAGCCATCTTTACTTTCTTCAGCTCAGAATAGTTGTGGCATTCGAACATCATCTCCACCTTTCGCTCCCACTCCAAATACAACTCGGGATCATTCTTTCCCTGAAAGGATGGGATGTTCATCTTGATTGTCCCCAGATTGTTATCATAAGACTCCTACTCATAGTCATCGACGTCCTCCTCATCATGAGGACTCCGTCTCCCATTGGAGCCTCTACCTCCTCAACCTCCACGTCCTTTCCCAATACTCCTATGACTACCAGATGAGTCATGCCTAGTCCTTTCTATCACTGAGATTTCGAATTCATCCGTTCGCTGATGCATGACATTCATCTCACTTTTCAGTAGCCTAGTCAATTCTGATTTCACGGCCTCCATTAAGTACTTGACCTGTCCACCACCAACTATCTCATCGTCTTTCAACCCCTCAGAACCTCTACTTTTAGACATACCTGCACGAAAAGGTTAGATAGTAAGATAAAGAAAGGACCTCACCACCTCACGTACACTCGTGTATCACTCAGTTATGTCAAACACTCACGCTCGTGTATCGCTCGCAGTATGAATGGCTTTTTTTGTCCCTCTATTAATCTCACACACTCTTGCCTTTTACCATTCTTTTCTCCTTTCTGAAAAACTAAAAAAAATCCTATAAAATTCCACGGACTTCAATTCGACGAACCAACTGAACGGGAAGACTCTAGAAGACTCTAGGAAGGTAAATGACCCAAAACAAATAAAGATCTATTCGGAAAAACTTTCGGAGGGCAATAACTACTCGATAACAATGGAATTTGGCCAAAAAGTACCTTATGTCTCTGCAAAGCAGTGTGTCTTGTAGATCTCGCCGAGACGTTTCCGAAAAGCATAATTAAGCCAAAAATAGACACCGGACACAAATCAAGAAATTTTGGATTTCTGAATTATTTTTAATCCCCTTTTTATTTATTTCTTTACTATTATTTTTTTTTGAACTCTTTTTTTTTTAATTTTCTTTTTCTTTTTTTTTCCTTAAATTTTCGCCTTTTTTTATATATGGTAACTACCAAATTGATTGGTAATTCAAGAAGGAAATAATATGACTACCAAGGTATGAATAAGGTAAAAGATATAAGGAAAGATTTGTATTGATCTAATATGGTAAGAAAGATAATTCAACTCTTGACTCACAAGGAATTTGAAACCCTAAAATTTTCGACCCAATAAGAACAGGAAACAAAACAACGAAAGACACGAAGAAATACGAATCACAAACGACAGAGAAATAAGACAAAACAAGACTCGATTTTTTTGACACGAAAGAAAAGAAATAACAAATATGAAAGACAAGGAAGAGGAGAGACACAACCTTGCTTTGATACCAAAATGATACGATCCTCGCCGTGAAGGTTTAGATCGCAGCCCGGGAACTCAAAAGAATGGACTCAGACACGACGCGGAAGCAACTAAGGTTGATAATAGGGGAAGATCCAACACCTTTGGATTCGAAATCCTTCAAGTACTGTAGTCCATATTGAATCTCCGACGACCGAAGATGCGAATTGATCCAACAACGATGGATATATGCGAAGACACCACCAATGGATATGACAGTCCGATTGATTAGTCGAGATTGAAACCCTAATGGAAGATTAGAATTTCGAGTATTGAGCCTTCAGAAATTAAAGGAGAAAACCTCACAATTTTATTAAAATCCGAAAATTGAAAATTGTTCAATAACAAGGCCTATATATAGGCAACTCAAATCCTAAACTAATAAGGCAACTAATTTCAAAAATAAAAGGGAATAAATTCGAAATTTAATTAAACAAGGCCTAAACATGTCGGCCCAAAATAACTAAATAAATTAAACTAAGCCCAATCATTACACATAATTAAATTAATAACTTTTGGGCCTTTGTTTAATTCTTTCAACACCATCGAATCCTTGGAATTATTTGCAGCCCAAATGACTTTGACCAACGAACTCAATCCAGCCCTCAAAGTCCTTGCTCGAGCTCTAGTCATCGGTCCACTCGAAATGTAGACTGGATCGTCTCTCACAGCTGCTACTTGGGCTCCATCAAAAGTGATGTTCCAATTTATTTTGCCAATTATTTTCACTCTAAGAAATTGAGGTGTTACATTATAGTCTTCAATATTTTGTTGTTGATGTTTCCTTTCAGATGCAATAAGAGATTGGGGTGGGCTTCAACCCTCTAACCAATTTCTTCTTTTTGATTTTGAAAATAGGATGATACAATAATATTTTTGAGATAACTCTCTTTATTGTTGGGTTTTTAAGAAAAAAGAGACTAGATTAAAGATAAAGAGGGTGTGAGGGGGCCGAGGAACAAGAATGGCCGAAAATATGTTGAGGTTGTATACTAAAAGCATTTATGATTAAGTATATTCGTAGCCATAATGAGTTTCATACTTGTTATACATCAACAATGGCCCTTCTGATTAAACAACATACGATGCAAAATAACTATATTATATTATATCGCGGATAAAGATGATCATATGGTGTGTAGAAGACCATAGAGGATCATATGAGTTTTTTGACCTAGCGAGATATATATGTGATCACAACAGAGATAGTTCCCGGATAGGCTGTCTATTTAGGCTGCCGCACATCAGATATGAAAGTGGCTCATCCTAGTTACTAGATGTGTCGGTAGGTTATTACGTAAATATTAATGGGATCAATAGTGATCTGCAATGTTCTCATCACTGTATAAACATGCCAATATCTCTAACATGCTTGCTCCCGATCTTCAACCTAGTAGAAGGCTAAGGGGCATGTACTCATTGACCACACTTTGACTTACTAAGGTGGCGATTCTTACATGTACTCTTATATGTGCATCTTGGGTGTTAGTAATGTGTGTGTAGCCTGCTTAGGCCGGACATGTAGGTAATCACAATATAGGATGGGGATAGTCCCTTATTAACTCAAGATGTTTCTTTATGTCAAAGTCCTGTATGCAAAATCCTTTAATTCAAGCATAAATGAAAAAGGGAAGAGAAATGGTACAAGTCAGGATATAAAGAGATTGATTAATTTCAAGCTATTGTCATATGCTGAATTAATTAATTAATGTTCAAAACCTTAAATGTGTGGATCGTACGAACCAATGTAACCCATTCTTAAAAATGTGGTAATAAAATGATGAGTCGGCATTAGCTTCCTTGGTGAAAGCAAATGATGTTCTATTTAATTAAATAATATTTTGGGTTGAATATGGTATTAATTAATAGATGAGAAGACCCACTTATTATTTGCATTTGATTCATGATCTAGCCCACAAACTGGTCAGAGCCTATTAGGGATATGGTTTCCTAATCTTGATATTATTATATTTGATTAAATCTATCTAGATTTGACTAATCTTGGAAATAAGAGTAGATTGGTACAAATCTAATAATATATGAAAATATTGGATATATTCAAACCTGAAAAGATATGGACAAATATAGATATTTCCAAATCTTACATGCTATGGTAACATATAAACTTAACTCTTTATAAGTCTATTTCCTCAGTCTCTCACATACATGTAAATAAAAAATTACAGTTGTTCATACAACAATTAAGCTAATTAATTTAACTTAGTTAAAATTAATCGAGAGAGAGGAGAGGGATGATGATCACTGTAAAATCTACAAATAAATTGCAGAACATTGACAAATAAATTTATAAGATTACACTAAGGTTGTCGAAACCAGAAGAATTGTATAACGAAATTATTTCATGTACTAGCCATGATCCTAAGATCTATTGTTTGAGTCAACATAATTCAGAGTTTTGTTTTGAAAAGTAAAGATAGAAGTGCGGAAAATTAACAACAGGGGATATCCATCGGGGAACATGGCCTACCATCCCAACAATAGAAATCACCCCAATTTCTCCTACGCCAATCCGAAGAACGCACTGCAGCCCCCACCTGGTTTTTCTGCGAACAACGGGGCTATGAATGAGTCTAAGGAGCCGAATATGAGAAAACTTCTGACCCAGTTTATATCTGTGTCTACTACTAAGACCAATAAAATTGAAGGTGACGTGGCTCAACTACAGACTGGTTTGGGGGAGATGGGGAAACACATGAAGCAGATGGATACACAGATCTCCCAGATTGCTAATGTGATTGGTAATCAGCACACTCCTGGACAGTTCCCCAGCAATACAGTGGTGAATCTGAAGGACCACTGCAATGCCATTACTACTCACAGTGGTAAAGGTTATGAGGGCCCAGCTATGCCTGTTGAAACGCCTGTGCAACCTGAAGTTGCACAGCCTGCTCCTGCTCTGCCTGAAGAAGACCAGACTCAAAAGAGCAAGGGAACTTGTCCTGAAGATAGTCCCAAACTAGCCGGTCCCATCGCTGTTCCCTTCCCACAACGATTTGTTAAGAAGCAAAAGGAGGAGATATACAAGAGGTTTCTGGAGCATATGAAGCAGATCCACATCAACCTCCCTCTGATTGAAGTTGTGCAGGAAATTCCTGGGTACATGAAATTTCTGAAGGATATGGTTACCCAGAAGAAGCCATTCGACGCATTCGAGACTGTGAATTTATTTGAAGAATGCAGCACCATTATTCAGAAGAAAATGCCGGTAAAAAGGGCTGATCCTGGCTGCTTTTCTCTTACTTGCGCGATTGGGGGACAGACCTTTGAGAAGGTATTGTGCGATTCAGGGGCCAGCATCAATCTGATGCCCCTCTCCATTTTCAAAAAGTTGAGGACCGGGGACATCAAACCGACTACCATTAGACTCCAGATGGCTGACAGGTCAGGGAACTACCCTAAAGGGGTAGTAGAGAACGTGCTAGTGAAGGTGGGGGAATTTATTTTCCCAGCTGATTTTGTGGTCCTAGATATGGAAGAGGACCAAAATATTCCACTGATTCTTGGGAGGCCTTTCCTCCACACTGCTGATGCTCTCATAGATGGGAAGAAAGGAGAGTTGACTTTGAGGGTGAACGACGAGAAGATCACTTTCTCCATCTACAAGGCCATGGAGCGCCACGACTCAGATGACTGCTTTGAGGAGTGCGACATGGTCCAGGTTTTGTATCCCTTTGACTCTTCTATTATTTATTCTGATTCTTTAGATTATGGGGTACAAAATTTTGTTTATTCTTGTGATGAGCTATATGTCTGCAATGAGCTGCTAGAGTCTGTTCTAGCATTAGATGGTGCAGGTGAGAAGAACAAGGTGGAAAGTGCCCATTTTCTGAAGTTAAGGAGCGAGGAGGAAGAAGAAGAAGCTCGCAAGAAGGCTCTGAGGCAGGAAGAAAAGTAAGAGCCGCCAGTACTGGAACTGAAGCCTTTACCGGATCATCTGAGGTATGCCTACTTGGGGGAAAATGACACCTATCCGATAATTGTTTCTGCTACCTTATCTTCTAGTCAATTAGATAGATTATTAAGGGTTTTGAGAGACCACCAATATGCTATTGGGTGGTCGTTATCTGACACAAAGGGTATTAGCCCTTCTATTTGTATGCACAAGATATTACTAGAAGATGGATACAAACCTAAGGTGCAGCCGCAGTGAAGGTTGAATCCTATCATGCAGGAAGTTGTGCGAAAAGAGGTACTGAAGCTACTGGATGCCGGCATGATCTATGCCATTTCTGATAGTGAGTGGGTAAGCCCCACTCAAGTTGTAGCCAAAAAGGGAGGTACTACTGTCATCAAGGACGAGAGTGGCCAAGAGATTGTGCATAGGCCGGTTACTGGCTGGAGGATGTGCATCGACTACAGAGCACTTAACAGTGCTACTCGTAAGGACCAATTTCCCCTCCCTTTAATTGATCAGATGTTAGATAGGTTGGCTGGGTATGCATTTTATTGTTTTTCAGATGGTTATTCTGGATATAACCAAATTGCCATTGCCCCTGAGGACCAACATAAATCTGCCTTTACTTGTCCATATGGTATTTTTGCATATCGACGGATGTCTTTTGGATTATGTAATGCCCCTGCTACTTTTCAAAGATGCATGATGTCTATCTTTAGTGGACTCGTAGAGAATATTATGGAATTATTCATGGATGATTTTTCTGTGTTCGGTCATTCATTCGATAATTGCTTGGAAAACCTGGTTACTGTCCTGCAGCGCTGTCAAGAAACTAACTTAGTTTTGAATTGGGAGAAGTGCCATTTTATGGTACGAGAGGGCATTGTCCTCGGTCACAAAGTTTCTGCTGCAGGTTTGGAGGTGGATTGCGCCAAGATCGTGGCGATCTCAAAACTGCCACCCCTACTAATGAGAAGTTAGTGAGGAGCTTTCTGGGTCATGCAGGCTTCTATAGGAGGTTTATCAGGGAGTTCTCCAAAATTTCAAAACCTCATAGTTCCTTGCTTATGAAAGATGCAAAATTTGTTTTTGATGAACAATGTTTGCAGGCTTTTGAGAAATTGAAGCTGTCCCTTACTACTGCTCCAGTTCTTATCTCACCAAACTGGTCAGAGCCCTTCATCCTAATGTGCAATGCCAGCGATACTGCAGTTGGGGCTGCCTTGGGACAGACAAGGAACAAGATCTTCAGAGTCATCCACTATGCCAACAAGACTTTGGACGAAGCCCAAGTAAATAACACAACCACTGAAAAGTAATTGCTGGCAGTGGTGTTTGCATTCGATAAGTTCCGGGCTTATTGGGTTGGGGCAAAGACGGTGGTGTATACGGATCACGCTGCGATACGTTATCTGTTTGCGAAGAAGGAAGCGAAGCCAAGATTAATCCGCTGGATTTTGTTGCTACAGGAATTTGACATGGAGATCAAAGATCGCAAGGGGTGAGAGAATGTGGTAGCAGACCACTTGTCTAGGCTGGAGAATCTGGTGGAAGGAGATGACCCTCGGGTTCGGATTATTGAGGTATTTCCAGACGAGCAGCTGCTCGTAGCTGAAGAGGTAGATCCATGGTATATGGATCTGGTCAATTATCTGGTTGCAGGTGTTCTACCACCTGATCTGTCCTCACATCAGAAGAGGAAGTTCTTGCATGACTGCAAGTTTTACTACTGGGAAAAGCCATTCCTCTACCGTCGTTGTGCTGATATGGTGATTAGGTGGTGCATCGGGATGCAAGAGCATGAGCAGATAATGGGGGACTGTCATTTGTCCCCATATGGAGGCCACTGTACGGCGAACAGGACAGCTTAAAAATCCTCACCAACGGGTTTTATTGGCCTACCGTTTACTGCGACTATCAGAAGTTCGTGACCAGATGCGATAGATGCCAGAGGATGGGGAACATCTCGAAGAAGGATGAGATTGCTCAGAAGTATATGCTCGAGATTTAGCCTTTCGATGTATGGGGCATCGATTTCATGGGACCCTTCCCTAAGTCCCATGGATATCAATACATCCTTTTAGTTGTGGATTATGTGACCCGGTGGGTTGAGGCTATTCCCACTGTGACTAGTGACTCAAAGGTGGTGCTGAAATTCCTACAGAAAAACATTCCGACTCACTTTGGAGCACCTAGAGCACTGATGAGCGATGGAGGGTCACATTCTAAGAATAAGTGGCTGGGGAGCTTACTGGCTAAATATGATGGATTTATATACTGAAAGCATTATGATTGGTATATTATGTACAAGGTTTATTGGTTAATATACTGGTAATCATAAATGTTGTATGTTCATCTCCTGTCTGAATTAACAAAATGTGTCGCAAACACAATTATCCTCTTATCTCGTAGATAGGAAGATCATATGCTGTGTAGAAGATCACGGAAGATCGTATGGATCATTTGACCTAGCGAGATATAAATAGTCATCACAGCTGAGACAGTTCCAGGATAAACTGTCGGTGTAGGCTGCAGCATATGCGGATAAGCATCTTATCTTGGATGTCTTGGTATGCTGGTGTGGGGCGCACATTGATGAGGACCTAAGTCGAGATCGATTCTTTTATCTGACATTAAAAGAATCTAGATCTCTATGACTCGATGGAATCTTAAGCCTATATGAAGATACAGAAGTGTACATACATTGTATATCACTTTGAGTTGTAGAGAAGCTTCTAGTTGAGCCTGTACATCTGCAGTCTTGGGTGATATCAATTTGTGTATGACTGTCTGGTATCTGAACCAGGTAACCACATCCAGTATAGGATGGTGACATTCCCTGAACAGCTCAAAAGGTTCATTATGCTAAAGTCCTGCAGGCTGATTAAGTTCAAGCATAAGTGAAAAGGTTTGAGTGGATTGATTCAGGAATTAAAGATGTTAATTAATTAAATGGCTTGTCAGAGCTTAAATTAATTAACGAATGTCTGTAACCTTAAATGTGGGGATAAACCGAGTCCAATGCAATCCGTACCTCAAAACGTGGTAGCAAATAGGTAGGACAGTATTGATTCTCTGGTGGCATGAATCAATATTAATTAATTAATTATATTCTGGGTTGAATATG
>JAPKLW010000294.1:559271-589343 GCA_026898455.1 Plectranthus barbatus | reverse complement strand
GGCATGAATCAATATTAATTAATTAATTATATTCTGGGTTGAATATGGGAATTAATTAATTGATAGGCCTTATTTGCTATTTGCATTCTGGTCCCTGGTCTGGCCCATGATAACTCAAGCCCAATAGGAGTCTAGAATTTCCTATAAATAGGCCTCAGTTCCTCAGATCTCAACACACTTACACCACAAGATCATAAGTTGCACACAACAAACCAGTATTTGGGAGCTGTGGTGATCGACTAAGATCTGAGAACGAGGAGGAAATTCTGCTTCTCAGCTGGGCAAGGGATCTGATAGACAATCTTCACCAGATTTTCAGATCGAGTTGGGATACAGATCAGATCAGGAGGATTTTTCTTCTTCTCTCTCTCCTCTTTATTTTCGAAAATAATTGTTTATTTTGTATAGATTAATTTCCTCAATTTGTTAGGAAATTAAATCTTGGTGCGTGGGAAAGATCAAAGGGCATCTCCGCGCACGCGTTCTTCAGAGTTCATCGATCCAGGTATTCCGCATAACCTTCTTATGCATAATAATATAGGAGCATGCTAGGATTTTTCATATGCATAGCAATTTATTTTTGATATTCCAATTAACGATCCTTGACAAACGGACTTCGTGATTCAGTTCACGAATCCCTTCAAAATATGGAGTTCACCACAAGATTACATCTCCATACCATCCCCAAGCCAATGGGCAAGCGGAGTTGGCTAACCGTGAGATTAAGCAGATCCTAGAAAAGTCTGTAATTTCTAGGAACGATGGGGCTACTCGATTGGACGATGCTCGGTGGGCGTACCGGACAACATTTAACACTCCAATAAGTATGTCACCGTACTAATTGGTGTTTGGGAAGTCGTGCCACCTCCCAGTCCAGTTAGAGCATAGAGCGTTCTGGGTTGTGAAGAAAATCAACTGGGATTTGAAGGCTGCGGAGGATAAAAGGTGCCTTTAGCTGACTGAGCTTGAGGAATTTCGCACTGAAGCCTATGAGAGTTCGAAGTTGTACAAAGAACGTGCAAAGCGGTTCTATGATCAGCGCATTCGTAGCCGCGACTTTGCCCCTGGTGATCAGATCACCATGCTATCGAGATGCCGAGCAGTTGAGCCCCCCCCCCGTCTACCCCGGAATCTATGGGGATTGACCATGGTGAAGAGGAATATGCAGTGAACTTTGAATGGTTGGTCAAACGGGGAATTGAAGGCACGCGTTACTTCGACACCGACGCCCCTCAGACACCTGGATTATATGATGGTGTCCTGGAGTTGTTCAACAACATTGGGTGGGTGCCCATTCTCACTATCTCGGCCCTCACTCACAAGAGAATCACATATGAAGTACTCAGCACGCTCCAGGTCACCACAACTGATAGGACTATACCGAATGGGGCTTAGTTTTGGGCAATGAACGAGGAAAGGACTCTCTCGGTCAAAGAAATCAACCGTGCATTTGGGGTCCCTAATCTGGGTGACTATTTACGGACTCGAGGATTCAATGTTGCGGTCTTGTTGATGGGTTTTGTATACTGAAAGCATTTATTATAATGAGTATACAACGGTTTATTTCTCCTATTTGTTAACAATCTTACATGTATGAACAATGGTATCCTCTTGTCTCACCGATTGGGATGATCATACAGCGTGTTGTAGATCGCAGAAGACAGTATGATCACTTGACCTAGTGAGACATAAACCTGATCACAGCCGAGACAACGTATGCGGATATGTCTGTCCGGATGGCTGCGGCATTGTCGGAATAAGTAGTCTGTCTTGGCTACTTGACATGCTGGTACGCAGAGGTGGCGTATTGATGGACCGCAGTGAGATGTATTCGTCTGTCTGACATCAGCGAATACAAGATCTCGTTATATTGATTGAGTCCAAACCCTAACGAGGGTTCAGGGGTTTGCACGTGTTGACTATTGCTTTGACTTGCCATGGTGGAGAGCCTAAGTAACATGCTCGTATATCCGCATCTTGGGTAACAACAGTTCGTGTAGTACCGCCTGAGACTGGGTTTATGTAACCATATCTGAGTAATAGGATGTGGACATTCCCTGAGGAGCTCAATAACATTCATCGTGTCAAAGTCCTGCAGGCTGATTAAGTTCAGGCACGAGTGATAAGGTTTGAGTGGTACTACTCAGGAATAATAAGATATTAATTAATTGTAGTTAGAGCTTGTCAGAGGCTCCGATTAATTAATGGATGTCCGGTAACCTTAAACATGGGGATTCACAATTAATGCAGTCCGTTCTCATAACGTGGTTATAAAGGGGTAGGTCAGTATTAATTCCGTGGTGAAAAGGAATTAATATTAATTAATTAATTATGTCCTGGGTTGTGGACATGGGAATTAATTAATTTATAGGCCCACTTTATTATTTGCATTAAGTCCCAGGTCTGGCCCAAGGAAAGTGTGTTGAATTGAGCCCAGGAGCCCATTAGGGTTTACAACCCTAGGTCTATAAATAGACAGCTCTCTCTCATAATTTGTAACACAGTTGAAACACACTAAACCCTAGAGAGAGAGGAGTGGGCGCCGTGTGATTCAGCCCGCGGTGGTTTATCCGTGTAGGACTGAATTATTTTTGTAAAATTACGAAAAAATCCGTGATTAGTGTAGATTTGAAAAAATTGTAATAGAATAGATTTTCTGTAATTTTTCAAATTATGTAATTGGACGGGTCGAGGACGAAGAATGAAGATGGAGCCGACGAAGGGCGGTGCACAGCGGCGGCAGGAGGCCGCGCGCGCGTGCAGCTGCCGGCGTCGGCGGCAGCAGCAGGCCGCAGCGGCAAGGGTGACGGCACGCGAGGGCGTGCGTCGCGAGCGGCCAGCGGCGGGTGGCTGGACCCGGAGGCGGGCGCACGGCGCAGGGCGCGCGGACGGAGCCACAGGCGCATGGTGCGCACGCGCGCGCGAGCGCGCGGCGGCAGATCGGCTGTCGGGGCGGCGGCGGTCGGCGGCGGCGGTGGCTGTCTTCGGCTGCTGCTGTCCCTGCGCCGGTGGCTCGTGTTTTGGTGGTTTGTACAATCCTGTGTAAACCCTAGGGTTTGCATTAGGGTTAGGGCAAATCATCAGATCACAAAGGTCTAAATCCCAAAAGATTTGGTGGATCAAGATTTGAAAAGATTTGGAATTATCCAAATTAAATTCAAATTCAAATTGTAATAAGATAGAATTTATTTTTCTATTTTTGGGTCCACGAGGAATTTTTGTTTGTCTTAATTGTCCTCGTATGATATGTGATTTATTTATATGCGCAATTAAGCATGTGTAGATAATAGGAAAAGCATGACTTATCGCTTTCATTATTTACAGCTTTCCAAGCATGCTTATGTGATTAATTTCTTGTTGGATTATATTTTGGGAATTTTTGGGCTTGTATAATTAGATGCAAAAATTTGGGAAATATAATGACAAAGAAATTATGTGTGCGCATAAAGAAACCTTTTAAAAGAAAAATACTAAGCAGATTTTTTTTAATTAAAATCAATAGACCTCCACAAAGCGGTCCTAGGCTGTAAGTTTATCTCTCGTTCTAGTAAACGTCTACGAGTGTAGCTTGCTAGTTCCTAGAGGTGCATGGGGTACGGTTGTTGGGATTTCTGGACAAACAATTAAAATCATGTGAATAGTGGGAGGGTTTTGCGTAAACGTCTACGAGTGTAGCTTGCGTAGATCTCTTTCACAAGTATTCTAGGATTGATTTAAATTATAGATAACTAAAGCTCTAAGGGTTGTGCGGTATGGTTACTTGCCATGCTAAACTATCTCTTTTGGCCGGAGTTAAATTTGTGGTTAATTGCTTGAAAGCATCTTAGAATATAATGCAAGAATTGCATCCCTGTTCTTGAGAGATGGCTTGGTCTATGTTTTTCACTAATTATTAATTTCTAGTGTCAAAAGCCTCCTGACATGGTAGTGAAATTAAATGGATTGGGGCTTAAAACCCGCAGTTCTGATTGAGGGTGACATCGTAAACGTCTACGAGTGTAGCTTGCGGTGGGAACTCTTGGGCAATTAGTGGAAAATATTTGTATTTGATTTATTAAAAGGTTTTCAATGCATTTGTTTTTGAATACATGTATGTTCTTATTTAAGATTCTTTATTGTTTCAGATATGTCTATGTTTACTGTCGATCATTTACTTGCTCTCAATCCTCTAACTGGTCCAAACTTTCCTGAATGGAGTTTCTGCATCAAACACATCCTTTATCTGAAAAATCAAGCACATGTTCTTTACATGGATCCACTGTTGCGCTCTCAAAGAGGAGTTTGCGAGCTTGAGCTTGAATTCTATGAAAGATGGGAGGATGTTGATGAGTTTGCCTTCTGGCTCATCACAGGTTCCCTGTCTAGAGAACTAAGGCATAAGTATGAGCACCTCGAAAGGGCTGGAGAGCTTTGGAAGGAACTCTCGACAGCCTTTAGCAAAGTGGAGCGAACTATTAACTGTAAGCTTGTGCACAATCTTGTGTGCAAGAAGATGGTCGAGGATAGTTCAGTGACTACGCAAATGATGTCTATGATTGACCTCATGAGACAGTTTACAGTGCGGGGTGGTAATATCAGTGCGCAAGGCGAGATTGATATTATCCTGAATTCTCTTCCGGAATCCTATTATGACTTTAAGGTGGTTGCTGCAGCAAATGGAGAGTATTCTCTGCATGAGCTACTTGAGGACCTTGTAGTAGAGCAATCCACCATGCGAGCACGAAAACCTGTTCTGTCTGGTTCTAGTACAGGTTCGACAACTTCTAAGGTTGGAGAAGATGGTGTTGAGAGCAAGTTCAGGAAAACAGGCAGTGATAGCAAGTCTAGGAAGGGGAAGAGAGTCAAGGTCACTCCAAAGAAGAACGAGTGTGCTGGATGCGGAAAGGTGGATTGTCCGAATGCTAAGGGACAAGGTACGTCATTTGCATTTGTAACGGAAACATGTTTAGCATTGGTTTCTACTCATTCGTGGGTAGTGGATACTGGAGCTACTGATTATGTTTGTTACATTTTGCAGGGGTTCACACCGAGGAGGGTGCTGAAGAATGACGAGGTTACCATCTCGATGGGGAATGCAGCACAAGTGAGTGCAGCTGCCATTGGAGATTTCACCTTGTACTTTGATGATTATGTTTTAACTTTGAGAGATGTTTTGTACGTGCCGGATTTTCGGCGAAACCTTATTTCAGTTTCCAAACTTTATGTTGACGGATATTCAGTTATTTTTTATAGTGGTGTTTCTATCATTGGTAGGGGTGTAAATGAACCAAACTGTTCGTGAGCTACTCGGATCTCGACTCGAAAAAAGCTCGTTCGAGTTCGTTTAGTAAAGCTCCTTTATTAAATGAACCAAACTTGAGCATCATAGTATTCGACTCATGAGCTCGTGAGCAGGCTCGTTAGCTAAAATTAGTAAGAAATATAAAATAATTACTTTTATAAAAATAATATTTTCATAATTTAAGAGTAACAATAATGATAAATCTATCTAATAATGAAAAATATTTAGAATATGAGCATGAATATGATATTTTTTTTGGAATAAATAACCTTTTCTTCAAAATATTAATGAAAATCTTAAATATATTCTAAATTTAGAAAGTTCGTTTAGGCTCGATAAAAGCTCGATAACGTTCGTGAACATCAAAGTATTCGATTAAAAAGCTCGAAGCTCGACTCAAAACTAAATGAGTCAAACTTGAGCACGATACTACTCGACTCGACTCGGTTCGATTACACCCCTAATCATTGGTAATATCGGTGTTATCTGTCGTAGAATGCTGAATAATTCTCTCTATGTTGTTAACTGTAATCATAAGTCTTCCGCAAATATTGCATGTAATTCATCCGTAATTGATAATCATAGAAAAAGAAAACTTACTTCTTCTGATGAGGATCTTACATATCTCTGGCACTTGAGACTGGGCCACACCAGCTTGAAGCGGATACAAAGACTTGCAGATGACGGTATATTGGACCTAGTCCGGGCTGTACCTTATCAAGTCTGCGAATCCTGCATCGAGGGCAAGATGTCAACTAGGCCTTTCAAGGCTAGTCAGTCTCGAGTAGAGGAAGTGTTGGAATTGATCCATTCTGACTTATGTGGACCGATGTCCACGCAGGCTCGTGGAGGGTACGAGTACTTCGTCACTTTCATTGACGATTACTCAAGGTACGGATACATTTACCTGCTTCGCTACAAGTCTGAATGCTTTGAGAAATTCAAAGAGTTCAAGGCTGAAGTAGAAAAGAAGGTCGGGAAAACTATCAAGTCGCTGCGATCTGGCCGCGTTGGCGAATACCTCGGTAACGAGTTTTTGCAATATTTGTCAGAAAATGGGATTACATCCCAGTGGACTACACCGGGTACTCCCCAGCAGAACGGTGTAGCTGAAAGAAGAAATATGACTCTTCTAGAGATGGTAAGATCAATGATGAGTTATGCAAACTTACCAATTACATTTTGGGGCTACGCATTGGAAACAACATCTTATGTGCTTAATGTGGTGCCTTCTAAATCAGTTCCTAAGACGCCTTCTGAGCTCTTCCTTGGTCGCAAACCTAGTTTCTGCAAGTTTAGAGTATGGGGTTGTCCGACACATGTACTGTCGAAGGAACCTGATAAGTTAGAAAGAAAGTCAAAAGTAATGTTGTTCATAGGGTATCCCAAGCAAACGAAAGGTGGTTACTTTTACTCTCCTGAGAGTCAAAGAGTCGTTGTTAGAACCAACGCTAGATTCTTGGAGGATGAGTATGTGAGTAATCACAAGTCAAGGAGTGATATTGTTTTTCAAGAAATTGAGAACGAGAATGCAATTCCAAGGGAAGGGGAACGTGTAGATGTGGGTGCACCTGTGAGAGGTTCAGCACCACAGACACGTTCTTCAGTGCAAGGTGCAGGACCACAAGTTACTGCACCTACTACTAACACGGCACCGGAAGACGGACATGAGGACTCTGACCTACTGACTTACGAAGAGGCAGTGCAGGACAAAGATGCTTCCAAATGGCGTGTCACCATGGATTCTGAAATTGAATCCATAACTGCTATGGATGTATACCAGAAAACTGATTTGCCGGATGGCTTTAGGGCCATAGGGTGCAAATGGGTATACAAGAGAAAGAAAGGGGAGGATGGAAAGATCACGGCTTTTAAAGCCAGACTGGTGGCAAAGGGTTATAGTCAGAAAGAGGGCATTGACTACGACGAAACCTTTTCACCCGTAGCCATGCTCAAATCCATCCGGATACTCCTTGCCATAGCTGCGCATATGGACCTCGAGATCTGACAGATGGATGTCAAAACCGCTTTTCTAAATGGTTACCTTGAAGAAGGTAGGGACATCTATATGCAGCAACCCGAGGGTTACATAAGCAAGAGCGAAGAACATCTTGTCTGGAAGCTTAGGAAGTTCTTTATGGACTTAAGCAAGCTTCAAGGTCATGGAACTTATGTTTCAACGATGTGATTAAATCCTATGGATTTGCACAGTTGGAAAACGAAAGTTGTGTTTACCGACTTTGTGTCAGTGGAAGCGTGGTCTTTCTTGCACTTTAAGTTGATGACATACTCCTATTTGGAAACAACGAGGGAGTGATGTCCGAATTCAAAGCTTGGTTATCCAAAGAATTCCAAATGAAGGATCTGAGAAAAGCTGGCTACATTCTTGGAATTCCAAGCAGAAAAGCATTGCTGACTCCACCATGGAGGCGGAATATGTCGCCGCCTCTGATGCCTTGAAAGAGGGGGTATGGCTCAGGAACTACCTTTTAGAGTTGGGCGTGATCCCGAGTTTGCCGAGGAGCATCACAACTTATTGTGATAACTTTGGTAAAGTGGCAAACTCAGAGGAACCGCGGTCTCACAGGGCAAGCAAACTCAAAGAGAGAAAGTACCATATCATACGAGAAATCGTATCGAGGGGCGATGTGCAAATTAAGAAGATTGACACTGCTGACAATCTTGCTGATCCATTTACAAAGAGCTTGCCGTAGAAAGTTTACGAAAGACATATTTGTGAGCTGGGTCTGAGGTGGATGCCGATCACTGACAGTCGTTAAAGAGACAGCAGACTAGATAGACGGACTGTATACTCTGTAATAGCTTGGTTATGCTTTGAGTATAAGTGGGAGATTGATGGATTTTGTATACTGAAAGCATTTATTATAATGAGTATACAACGGTTTATTTCTCCTATCTGTTAACAATCTTACATGTATGAACAATGGTATCCTCTTGTCTCATCGATAGGGATGATCATACGGCGTGTTGTAGATCGCAGAAGACAGTATGATCACTTGACCTAGTGAGACATAAACCTGATCACAGCCGAGACAGCGTATGAGGATACGTCTATCCAGATGGCTGCGGCATTGTGAGAATAAGTAGTCTGTCTTTGTTACTTGACATGCTAGTACGCAGAGGTGGCGTATTGATGGACTGCAGTGAGATGTATTCGTCTGTCTGACATCAACGAGGGTTCAGGGGTTTGCACGGGTTGACTGTTGCTTTGACTTGCCATGGTAGAGAGCCTAAGTAACATGCTCGTATATCCGCATCTTGGGTAACAGCAAATCTTGTAGTACCGCCTGAGACTGGGTTTAGGTAACCATATCCGAGTAATAGGATGGGGACATTCCCCGAGGAGCTCAATAACATTCATCGTGTCAAAGTCCTGCAGGCTGATTAAGTTCAGGCACGAGTGATAAGTTTTGAGTGGTACTACTTAGGAATAATAAGATATTAATTAATTGTAGTTAGAGCTTGTCAGAGGCTCCGATTAATTAATGGATGTCCGGTAACCTTAAATATGGGGATTCTCAATTAATGCAGCCCGTTCTCATAACGTGGTAATATAGGGGTAGGTCAGTATTAATTCTGTGGTGAAAAAGAATTAATATTAATTAATTAATTGTGTCCTGGGTTGTGGACATGGGAATTAATTAATTTATAGGCCCACTTTATTATATGCATTAGGTCCCAGGTCTGGCCCAAGGAAAGTGTGCTGAATTGAGCCCAGGAGCCCATTAGGGTTTACAACCTTAGGTCTATAAATAGACAACTCTCTCTCATCAGTTGTAACACAGTTGAAACACACTAAAACCTAGAGAGAGAGGAGTGGGCGCCGTTTTCAAGGAGAGAGGAGGAGAATTTCGATTCTGGTCCTGCTCAAACCACAGATCTACGGAGTCCTCACCAGTAGTAGATCTGAACAGCACTGGGATACAGATCTGAAGATCTAATCTGGAGAACAATAGATTTCTTTCTTTCCTCTTTGTTTTTCGATTTTATTTAAGAAGTTAGATTTCTAATTTTTGATTCCGCAGAGAAAATTGGATTGCGTGGTTGAATTAAACTTTGGAATTCAAATGCAAAAAGATCGATTCAGACTCGACAGAATAACGGTAATTCCTCAATCCACAATTCTATTAATTAAATTCATAGGAGCATGGTAGGATTTATCTTGTATTTAATTATGCACAAAATCCATAAATCGATCCGGTTCAGTTTGGTTTTGGTGATTCAGTTCACGGGAAAACCCTACACTTGTGGCCTCAGCTTACCCTTCTAGAGGACAGTAATTGGGTGTCGGGGACATCCAAAGCCACCCAGATCCGCAACCCTTTATTGAGGATTATCGAGCGCATTCTGGCGCATACACTTTTCTCTTGGAAAGACAATGGCTCTGTTAGGGAATCCGAACTCTTGGTCATGTATGCTATGATGCACCAGCAGAAGCTGACGTTTGCTATGACCTTTCTACAACAATCTCGGCGAGTCGCGTCCACCGAACGGGGAGTCATCTGTATAGGGGGTCTCTGGACCCACATAATACACTCTCTAGGGATTGCTACAGTCCGGATGCGTGCCGAGCCTATGGTACTTATGAACTTGGATCGGTTGGCCGACCTCCGCTTCATCACCACAAGCCACCCTCCCTTCTACTTCCGACAGCGGAACAAGATGCACTTTCCTCTGCCAAATTCCGAGCTAGCTAATGTAGGGATTCAGCGTTACCGCGACAACTAGCGCTGGACACACTGGCCCAAACTCAAGCCATCCAGGCTACAGAGGCCGAGCATGGGCCTCACCGACCGGACGGAGAGGATAGAGAGCAGGGAGGCGATCGACAGCAGGGGGGCGAGCGAGGACTGGGCTCCGGCCAGCCACTTCTGATGGAGCAGCCACCCCCAGCTCATACTCGGGCTGGTTCTTCTAGTCGACCCGCAGGGGAGTCATCCACTTTCTCTGAGCGTCGCACACATCGAGTGAGCCGCCTGGAGCAACAATGGGGGGACTGGAACGCTCAGCTCCAGGTGTTAGCTGCAGCTCAGACTACTTATGCTACCGAGTGCCATTCTTTTGAGGAGGAGCAGCGGCGGGAGTGGACAGCCCGAAGATCCTTTGAGAATCAGCAACGGGAGCAGTGGGCAGCGTAGCAACATCATTTTTACCAGGAGCGGGAGCAGTAGCGACGCCAGCAAGAAGCCGAAGATCAGATGCACCAGTTCATGGCTCGTTTTCCACAGTATTGGCCACCACCGCAGTGAGATTAAATCGAGGTTTCCACACATCTCTGTGATCTTTTTCCCCACAAACTTATTCTTTCCCTTTGTATCGAATAAGTTTGGGGGAGGGGGATGTGATCGGGCGATGTGTGTTTCTTCTTTTCTTTATCTTTTCATGTATCTCTAACTGCTCCTACCTCTATTTGATTTGAGACTGCATTTGATGTACTAATTTGTGAACCAATAAACTGTGTATTTGATTATGTTATTTACTTTCCGTTATTTGCTTTATTTACTTTTCGTTATTTGCTTTAGTTTAGTTGAGTTTGGGTCTATAATTGGGAGATCTATTATCTAATAATATTGTAATGGGATCAAAATGGTTTGGTTCGTGTTTATTTGCATTATTGATCAAGTTCATGATGACAATGCTTTCTTTCTCGTGAAACCTGTACAGATTACTTGCACATGAATTGATGAGGTGTAGACTTTTACAGAATTGATTTTATTTGGCCTCTAGGAAATGCTTATAGCCTGTGAGAATTTGAGCCTGTGATTCGGTTGATTGAGAGAATGTCACTATGCACTGTACTTCTAGAACTTGCTCTGGTTTCTGTCTCAAAACTGCAGTAGGAATGCCAAGGACTTAGATATGATCTTAGGCCATCATTACAATAGCTTCATTAAAACCAAACACTAACCCACTACATTCTCCCTTGCTAAACCAGTTGAGCCTAACTGCCTTTTATTTCTTAAGCCGGATGATAGGGGGTGTGGATGGATGTATACGGGTATCTGTTAATGTTAGGAGGTGAATACTCATTAGTACATGAGTACATAGTCTAAAAATCTTTAGTATGGACAATATGTTTCGTTTTGCTTCTAGAGTTAAACATAAAAAAAAAAAGATGATGGAAACATCCAATAAAATTGCACAAAGTGTGCATAGTGTCTTTGTTAAAAGTGTATTTGTTAAAAGTTGAATCCTATTGAATTGTGCTTATGGGATGCGTCTTCTTGCAGTTGTGTATGATTTATTGTATAAGTCAGTTAGTTACCAAGGTAATGGTGGTGTGTGATAAAGATCACTGTGTGTATGGAGTTATAAGGTTGCAATCATTCAGTCACTTAGTCAAATTTTCCATACCTTTCACCAATGTGCCTGCATTAGAACCCAAAGCAAAGACCTTTTTTATCTTTGTTCTAGCATTCCCAAAGTCAGTAGAGAGTTTAGACAATGAGCAAGCCTATGGTAGGGAAAGTGTACAGTTGACAATTTGAGAGTATACACTAGCCTTTCTTACCATTCGAGCGAAATATGATGATACACTATCTTGTCAGAAGCAGACTTCTAGAGGTCAAGATTGAAGCTTTTTGGTTTGCATTGAGTTGATGATTATTGCAGTGATTGGTGTGGGAATCACAAACCCTTTTTGTGTCTGAAACAAATAATGATCAATTAATGCACCCCTCGTGTTTATATTTTTCTTTTAATTGTTTTCCTCATTGTTCGAGGACGAACAATAGTTTAAGTTTAGGGGGTTGATAAACACTCAATTTGTGCATTTACTGATGCGAATCTGCTGGCCTTTTCACTAAGATTAGGACGTTCAGTGATAATTGTACGACATATTCATTTACTTTTGAGAAATATTACATTTGGCTTGGAGGATAGGATCGAGCACCATGAAGACTAGTTGATGTGTCATTGCACCGGGAAGAGGAAACAGTGAGAAGAGATCGATGAAAAAGCTTCCAGTTGCAGTCGTGACGTGAACGGCGACCCAAAATGCATGAACGGTGGTCGCCGATCATGCATATGGGCTGCCAATCTCGTATATTCTCATAGTGGGTTCGGTGCACGAACGACGACCCAAAATGCATGAACAGCGGCTGCCGATCATGCATATGGGTCGCCGATCGTGCAAATTTTGTAGAATTGGGCGACACATAGATGGCAACCCGGGCACACGCTCGACGGTTTCCATCGACATTTTTTGAGTCGCCGATCGTGACTATTTGGGCAAAAAATTGATCCAAATCCCATATCTTTTTGGGTTTGAAGAGGATTAGTATAAATAAGGGCTTCCAAGACTAAAAAAGGTTCCCTTCCTCATATTTTCAATCGTGCATAGCCAGAGAGAGTAGAACAGAGCAGAATTCAAAGGCACAAGGCTGAAGATTCAATATTGAAGACTTGGGGTTTTGGTTTCATGTTTTCTTTGTTTCCGTACTCTATCTTTCTCTGTTTTATGGAACTTAGCATGATTGGCTAAGTCCTTTGTAGATTCTAGGGTTTGAAACTTGATGAATTTTATGCACATGTTTATTTAATTCAATTTTCCCTTTCCATTCACATTCTAATTATTCCTGGGTTTTGATTAATTGCTTGATATTAGCCATTGATGGCAATTTGATTGGTCTATCTTTCGACCGGAAGATCTAGGTTTATCAATAGGTTGCAGGATAATTAGATTTAAAAAATTGAATGTCCGGAAGGAGTTTGAGTTATTAAAGGGTTTTAAAATCTAATGTTTTAATCAAGAGTAGAAGTCCTCTTGTGCATCCGGAAGGATTCATTAGGTCTTTTATTTCCATGTTATGGTTTAGAGTTCGGAAGAATCACCTGATAAGATAAATGCGATTAACTCATGTGTTTGGAAATTAAATTTGAATTAGATTGAAGAAATAGTGCATAATTGTTTATCATAGTGGATTGCCCTGGAATCCAGTTTTCCCTATATTTTCTAAACTCAATCTTTTAATTGCCTTTTTAATTACTTACTTTTCACAACTGCCTAGTTTAAATAAACCAACTCCTTTACCGATTTGTCTAGATAGTAGTAAGATCTCTATGCTTTAGTGCTTGATTATACTTCGGATTTGCAATCTTTGTGTTCGATAAATTATTACTTGCCCTCTGCTGTGGTTTGTACACTTGTAGAATAGCGTGTTGTAAAACACGCTATCAGGCTTTATGCTGAATATTGGAGATCTTCGAATGTCTACTATGAAACCATCAACAACCTGGAGTCTAATGGGCCGGACCGCTTCCTGTCCGTTCAGCCTGTTGCCTTTAAGAAGGATCTACTCAAGGTAATTACATATGACTCGACTATTTCTGAAGATGAAATCTCCTTCAACATCAACGGAGTGGAGTTCCACTTGTCAGCAGACTTCTTGGCACAAGAGTTCCAGCTGCGTCAATATGGGATACCTGTTATGCATTACCGAATAGATGAAACTGCTCCTGAGTGGCTGGTTTGGTGGGAATGGAGGGGTAATGACAACAGTTTTAATCCGACTGCACCATGTGGATTCCTTCAGCCTCAATATTAGGTGTCCTTTGACATCATAAATGAGCTGGTGCTTTGCAATGCTCTTCTGGAGACTAACTTCTTGCAACCTGTCTGGAGAGCAATGATGGCTTTCGAGGATCAGGCTGAGGTCAATTGGGCTGCTTTCATCTTTGATCATCTGAAAAATAGTCATGCAAAACTTGCTGGATGATCCCATTCCATATGGTATGCAGTTAAGCTGGCTCCTTGAAAAACGGATCCCTTCTTCACTGAGGGTACGTCAGGTTTGCGCCTGGAGCCAACTAACTACTACCCTTCGAGACTGCGCTGACCGCTTTCCGAACAGCTTCCTTCTGCCATCTGCCTCTAACTGCTGGCTGTCTTTGATATGCTGACTGTTTCCAAAAACTGAACTGATGTAATTTTTTTTGTTCTGCCCTTATTGTATGAGCTGTGTATCCTTCTTTCTTATCAATGAACAGTTCACTATCTGTCTCTCGTATCTTCCATCCTTATGCGTATCTGCTTTAACTGAGCATTCGTACGTCCATAAATGTTTGTTCACTAACAAACGTTGGTTTCTTCAGAGCTCTTGAACACTTGTCTCTTCCATATTGGCTTACGTCAGTTGTCAAGCATTTATGTTGAATTTTTAGAATCTGAATCTAAATCACGGAGCGTAGTGCCCTTTTTGGAACGTCGTGTCTCTCATTTAATTCGATAGATTTCCTTTCGAATCAACACTTGACTTTCTCCATAAATACTTCTTCCCAGAGCATTGAGTATCCACCCAAAACAACGTATTCTAGATCTTCGAGAGATAATATATCCTTTCGTTCATATCTCCAAGTCTTCTCCAGCAGAAATAATTAGTGAGCGAAATAGGATTTTCAATGAAGGTGGCTTGATAAGCCGTAATTGGGGAAACCCACGGGTCTCTGACCCGGTTCTGAGGGGTCTGAGGGTGAAGTGTCTAGATACGTTCATGTCCAGAAGACCTTTTACCTTCTAGGAGGATGCTCTGAAGAACTTTGCCAACACTTGCTACATTTCAGAGGAAAATGAAATTTTTGGCAACTTCGGTGGCCGTCAAATTTGCTGGTATGTTGAGTCTTTCTCTTCCAGTTTTGAACTCCCATGAGGTGGCACGCCGGTCATGTGTTATCGCAATGATGAAACGTCACCCAAATGGTCTGTCTGGCAGGGATGGAGGGATGGAGATGTCGGATTCCATTCGACGGCCTCATCAAGGTTGCTGGCATCTCGTTATCGTCTGACTTATGATGTCGTCAATCATCTAGTTATCGGTAACCCACTGGAGTATATAGACTTTTCACCGCCAGTTTGGATGAGGAGGAAGTTGACTGGGCTTCCTTTGTATTTGACCGGGTGAAGTACGCCCTTGAGCATCTCCCTGCTGTCCCCGTTCTATATGGAATGCAACTGAGCAGGCTTATGAGTTGGAGATACCGTCTCTTATCCAGGGCTGGTCTACTATTTGTAACTCTGACTACTTCACTTCAAAGCGTCGCCCTAACCTTGATTAAGCGGTTGAACTTTTAAGAACTTACTATGTAATCATCATTTTCTTTTCTGCTGCTGTAATGTACTTTCCTGAATTAAATTGAATGAAATGGTATCTTCCAGTTTCCAATCTTGAAGAAACTGAGTTTATCTTCAAAACTCACTTGACTTTATATTCCACTCAGCTGTTGCACGACACTATCTTCAGCATTGAATAAAATTCTGATAGCTCAAAACTGTCTAACTGCACACGTCATCCAATATGCACAACACAGTTTCTAATCTCTTTCCTTAGAGATTTCATCAAACTCTGAAAGACCTAGTTTGATGCATAGCTCCTTGAATCGAGCCTCAGGTAACGGTTTGGTGAAAATATCCGCTAACTGGTCCTCCGTCCTTATATATTCTACCGAGATGTCTCTTTTCTCCACATGGTCTTGGATCAAATGATGACGAATATCGATGTGCTTTGTCCTGGAATGTAGAACTGGATTCTTCGAAATGCAAACAACACTGTTGCTATCGCAATGTATCGGTACACAACCAGTTTTTATTTCATAATCCTTTAGCTGCTGCTTTATCCAGAGTATCTGAGCACAGCAACTAGCGGCGGCAACATATTCGACTTTTGTAGTTAATGTGGCAACCGAATGTTGCTTCTTGCTGAACCAACTTTTTAGTTTGTGACCAAGAAACTGAAAAGTTCCGCTTTTGCTCTTCCGATCAATTCTGAATCTTGAGTGTATTTCTTCTGACTGATGAAAATCCCTTCAGCTGATTCATCCACTTGTAGACCCAAGAAATACGTCATTTTGCCCATCATACTCATCTGAAACTTGTTTTTCATCAGTTGGGCAAACTTCTCACAAGGACTTGTGTTTTTGCTTCCGAAGATGATGTCGTCTACATGAATTTGGACTAACCAGATGTCTTCTCCATCTTTTATCTTGAACAACGTCCTATCTATCGTCCCCTTCTAGAAACCATTCTCGAGCAAAAACTGAGAGAGCGTCTCATACCAAGCTCTAGGTGCCTGCTTCAATCCATAAAAGGCTTTCCTTAATTTGTAGACTTGATTTCCTTGCTCGAAACATAGGGGTTGTTCGACTTAGACTTCTTCCTTCAGTTCGCTGTTGAGAAAAGCACTCTTTACATCCATTTGAAGAACTGTGAAGTCGTGATAGGCTGCATATGCCAAGAATAGCCGAATGGCCTCCAGTCTGACAACTAGGGCGAAAGTCTCATCAAAATCAACTCCTTCACATTGAGCATATCCCTTGGCATCCAATCTTGCTTTATTTCTTACGATGGTGCCGGTCTCGTCTCTCTTATTTTTGACGACCTATTTAGTACCGATCACGGATTGGTGCGTTGGTCTGTCCAACAAATGCCATACATTGTTGTGTGCGAATTCTGCTAATTCCTCTTACATCGCATTGATCCAATCCGCTGATTGGAGAGCTCCTAAAATTTTCATTGGTTCAATCTGGGATATGAAGCATGACATTAGAGCACTGCCTTGTCTCTTGCAAACTGGATTTCCGACATCATCCAGAATAGCTTCTTTCGGATGGTCTTTTAACCAACTAGGCTTCTTCACAGGTTGGACTTCAACGGGGGCTTCTGCAGATCTGGGTTGAGCTGTTGAAGTTTCTTGATAATATAAAACTTCTTGATCCTGACTGGATGATCTTTCTTTTTGTTCTGGAACTGGGATCTCCCTATCCACTGGTTGATCAGCGAGAATTGTTTCTTCAGCTCCCTCAAGCTGTTCAACTTCCTTAATAGTTGCACCATTTTCCGATATCTTCTCTTCAGTTAGACCATCATCTTGTGTATTTCTTGAGGCCTCAGCAATGACATTTGCATCATCAGCCCTCCCGACTGTCTGCGGTTCAGTCGAGGCAAGTGGCATCTCAGAGTCATCAATCATAGATCTAATCAGATGAACTGTTCTATTTTGATCAAGATCAGTTTTAGGTTCCTCGGCGACATCCTTGATCTCATGATGTTCCAGATGCAACTCTTGGAGTGTCCTGCGCACTAGAATAGCTTCATAAAAAACAACATGACATGTTATCTCCACAAGCTGGGTAGCCTTATTGAATACCCTATATCCCTAGTATGAGGGGTGTCCATAGCCAAGGAACACACCTTCATGAGCCTTAGGACTAGAGGTATCCAATTTGGACTTCCCGTTATTATGAATATAACATGGTGAACTGATCACTGTAAAATCTACAGATTAATTATAGAAACAGTGGCAAATAAATTTGTAAACCCTAAGGTTATTGAATCCAGGGGAATTGTGTGGGGAAACTATCATATATACTAGCTATGATCCTAAGATTCATTGTTTGAGGAATTCAAAATCAGGGTTGTGTTTGGAAAATAAAGATGACAATGCTGAAAATTAAAGAGGTTTTGAAATCAAATTTAAAAGAACACAGATTCTAGGGAAGAATTCTTATTATGGATAACATGTAGGAATCAATTAATTTAACAGGTGGAATACTGCAATAATGCTATATTTCCTTGTTTGGCAAATATAACCTAGATTACTAATTAGTGACTATCTCCGCTCGGTCTCAAGTACACCAAATTAGTCAACCTGATAAGCAAATCAGTTCAATTCCTACAGTCTAGTACATCTGTTTGGATAGTGTAGATTGTATCATGCATCCCTATCCCACTATCAATATTCACCTCTCGGTCCTTCTATCAATAGCTAGACATCTAAATTAATCGCCACCTCTCGGTCCATGAATTAATCTAGAATTATGAAATAAACACCGGAATCATGAACCTAATCAATTAATCCTAACATGCATCCATAATAATATCAACCCTAGAACCTGCTAGGGTTTCTAGCCACTCATCGCAGATAGAATCCAAAACAAAACATATTAAAGAACTTACAAGAAAAATAAAGGGTTTAGTGTTCCCCAAGTCTCCAAACTCTAAAAACTAAATTGTGGAATGAAAATATGATGATTGGTACTGAAAAAGTCAAATTTACTAGGTATTTATAGGGGTGGATGTGTATCCTATCAAATCTAGGGCTAAAGATATGAATAAATCCGATTTTTATCAAATTTTCCGCATCAGCAGACCCGCGTCGATCGTTGTTGATTGGCGTCGATCGACGTGGCTTCCTCTTCAGCGTCGATTGATGCTAATTGGCATCGATTGATGTGGTCTCTCGCCCCTTCTGCGCGGTCTCAGGGTTTTGGCCATAACTTCTTCTCCCGAACTCCGATTGACCCGATTCCAGTTGCGTTGGAGAGCTAACTCAAAGCTTCATCCATTGCCATACGTCAATAGCCCAATTTACCCTTGTGGAAGAACTCTTCACTGCTACTCATACACGTCACTGCTTTCGAAACGGTTTCAAGTGAATTTAGGCCTAAAACCTGCAAAAACACCAAGATGCGCATAATACCACCCAATATTGACTCATGCATAGAATATATATATAAACTCAATAAAACTAAATAAAATAGTAGGAAATAATATAGATAAGCGAGTAAAATAATGAGCTTATCATGAACCGAAAGCACAAAGATGAGCTAAAGAAAGCTTACGATCGTGATAAACTTCGTATGGAGTCTTGTGCTGCCGTGTGTTGAATGCACTTCGATTCTGAGTGTAGCAGGCTGTCATCAAGGTTTCTCCCCAAAATCTTTTTCCGTGGTCAGTCTCAGCTAACATGGTCCTCACTGCTTCCTTGAGTGTACTATTTCTTCTCTCAGCGAGGCCATTCTGTTTTAGAGTTCTTGGTGTGGATTTCTCGTTCATAATTCCAATTTCTGCGCAAAAATCCATGAGTGGCCCATTGCAAAACTCTGTTCCATTAACGGATCTGATTCTCTTGACTGTTATCCCTTTATCATTCTGGATGCGGGTAATCGTTCTGGCAGTTGAATCTTCACTTCGTCCTTCGATTTGAGCAGGATCACCCACGTGTATCTAGAGTAGTCATCAACAATTACTAATGTGTACTTCCTTCCTCCAATCGTGGGTGGAGTGACTGGACCAAACTAATCCATATACAACAGTTCTAAAATCCGTTCTGAGCTGGCAGTTATCGGCCTACTCTTGAAAGAGGTTCTCTTCTGTTTTCCGAACTGGCACCCCTTACATACTCCTTCCTTCTGTAATATCTTTCGTGGAAGTTCTTCAACTAGGTTGTGCTTCGCCAGATGTCAAATCGAATTGAAGTTTAGATGGCTCAGTCGTTTGTGCCACAACCAGTTTACTCCATCGATTGAGCTGTGTACTATGAGGCAGGTTCCTTCTTCTCCACATGACCAATCTACTATATAAAGACCTCCTTTCCTGATGCCTCTGATCTTGATCTTATTGGTCTTTTTATCTATGACGTGGCATCCTAATTCTTCAAAACTGACTATGTACCCACTCTCGCTCAACTGGCTGTTACTTAGAAGGTTGTGCTTCAGGCTGGTGAACAAGGACACGTTCTTGATGATTATCCCATTTATTTTCACGCATTCTTTTCCGATAACTTGCCCTTTGAGCTTGTCACCAAACGTAATTGATGGTCCTTCACACATTGTATAATCTATTAGTAATTCTCGTTTTCCAGTCATGTGAGTTGCACACTTGCTATCGAGTATCCACGTTCTTTCTTTGTTCTTTGGCTGGGGTTTGTGCACCTGCAAGAAAGAAAATATTACCATTTAGGTCCCCGTATCTTTTCGGGTCCTGTGGAGTTAGTTTTCTGGATCCATCCTTTCGGTATCCAAATCTGTTTCACTTTCACATTTCATGAAACTGAGTCATTCTTCTATGACTTATTAACCTTTCTCCTCAAATAATATATGCTTTTTGGATGCATGTGGGAGAAGATTGTGGTGTGTGAACTCTTTTTTACACTGTTGTTCCAAAAAGAGTCTCAAGAAAATGTTCTCGGTTGGTTAACCTTCCTAGTTCTTGGAAAACAACATTGCTGTAACTCAGGCCTCGAATAGGTGTTCCTCCTTTTTAGAATAGTGTTATACCGAAGCTGAGTTTGGTTATAACTCCTCGGATATCTATCCGATTGTCGAACTGACTTCCTAGCAGCATTTACATGTTGCTCAGTCATTCTTGATGTTGAAACTGGAATCCTCGCATTTGGAACATGATGCTTGTCCAATCTCGAAGGAAGATCAGGTTTTCTCTTGATAGTTGGTTTGTACAGTTTCCGAACTGTCTGCACTCTCTGTCGAGGTACCTGCTTAGAGTCAGTTTTTGACCATCATTTGGTCTTATTCTTTTGTGTGACTCTACTTTCTTCCAACACATCATTAGAACTGAATTTTGCTTTGAGAAAGCTTAAAAACTTCTTATTAGTTCTAGAATTAGATCCACAAACACTCAAATTTTCTCCACAGTAACCAATCCCGTGCTTGTCAGACGGTGGTTTTTGAGCATTTTAGATCTCCTTCAGTTTTCTTGAGCTATTTTGAATAGAACAATCACACTCAATTGGCTCAAGTTTCTTCAAGGACTCACACTCATTAGAAACATTTTCAAAATCCTTTAAAAGCTTGAAGTGTTCTTCCTTGAGTTTTTCAAGTTCCTCACTGAGTGACCTTGTTCTTACGACTTCATCGGTCAAAACTAAAATTTCTAATTTTAGTGAGGCATTTTAACTAATTAAGTCATCTTTAATCTCATGAAAATTTTCAAATTCTTTAATGATAACATCGAGAGTAATATCCTCTGAACTTGAACAACAAGTTTCAGGGCTCTCTTCATCAAATGAAGATGCTAAGTGTAGAGGTGGATGGGTTGTTACCACAATTTTGTTGGGTGACATGTCGACCTCATCATCAGTGACGTCTCCATCGAGTGCTGCCATGTAGGCTAGAAGTGCTTCTTCATCATCCTCGTCTTCTGAAGTGTAGTAGCCGTCATCAAAATCTAGAATGCTCGGCACTTCAGTTCTGGATAGTATCGCCTTCGCCACAGCCTTTGAAGCTCTTTTCTCAAATAGCTTCCTTAGTCTATCTCTTTCCTCTTGAGAGACTAGAGGGTATTCGTACTTCAGGTGATCTGGAGAGTTGCATTCGAAGCACGTGCGCGGCTCTCTCTTTGTAAACCTTTGCTCACTTAGCTGAGCTCCTTTTCCTTTGGCTTTGGCCTTCTCGAGAAGTACAACTAGGTTTCCCATTTGTTCCCCCAGTTGGGCAATTGATTGCTAAGTTTCTTTTGTGGAAACTGTCTGGTCAGTTTCTTTTTCAAAACTGTTGTGGTGGTGGCTTTTGCTGGAACTGACTGACGGGCAGTTCTGTCAAACTGAACTGGCTTCTTCTGACATCTTTGAAACTCCCTCTTTACAAAGAGTGCGACGTCATCATTTGCTGCTGGGTATGTGGATCTTGCAGCTTCATTCTTGCTCACCATCTGGATGTCCCATTCATGGGCTTGAAGTTCGGCGAACAGATCTTTGGTAGTCATCTTCGAGAGATCTATAGCCTTTAAACTGGTAGTTTTGACGAACCAGTCTTCCTTGGGCATTCTTGAGAAGATTTTGGCGTTCATGTCAGCCACTCTCTTCTCTTCCAGGGTTCTTCATCTCACTGACAATGGCATTGAATCTCGCTTCCATTGATTTGTTTGATTCTCCTGGTAGCATCTTGAAGGATTTATATTTGTCAATGACAACCTGCTTTTTGTTACGCTTCATTGCTTCAGTTTCCTTTGTGAGCTCGATAATCCAGTCCCACAACTCCTTTGCGCTGTTGTTCTGTACGGCAGCTTCCTCCATGAGGGAATTTGACAACGATTGTAGGAGCATCTCTTGAACGATTGGATCAAGCTGAGCTCATTTCTTATCCTCGAGCGTTCATTCTTCTGGAGGCTTATCTATCATCTGAGGTTGTGGTGCTTGGTCATTTTCCCCATCTCGAGCTCCAATCTGAGTGTTGACTTTCTAAATCTTCAACGGGCCTACAGTCAACACTTCTTCCATTTCTGGATGTTGGCTCTTCAGTAGAATGAGGGATCTCTTCTTCCATGCTTTGAACTTATCAGGGTTGTACTTTGGAAGACTTGCAAAGTTCTTCATCCTGAATATTCAGCTCGCTAAACAGATAGAGAAAAGCGAGAGTGCAAGGAAAATATGGATCCGGTCCTAAGCGACTCAAAATAGGGCAGTCTAGAAAGACCGAATTGCTCTAATACCACTTGTTGGTCCCAGATCAAAGTTACGATTAACGTGCATCGAAAGTATTACAAGGGGTTACACTCTTAAAATTGAGCTCGGTTAGTTTGTTTAGATTTTTGAAAAACTGTGTTAGTCGAGCTTAAGAAAACTGAGTAAAGCAGAAAGCAAATGAAAATTGTAAAAGGCACACAATATTATAGTGGTTCGGATCCTTAAGACCTACATCCACTCTTCGGAAATTAATCTGGAAATTCACTAAGGAAGTAAAGAATACACTCCTCACAATCTATAGCCAACCACCACGAAAGCCACCATTCGCAGCAGACTGGATCACTCGCCCAGGTAGATGCGCTTCACTCCTTCTTCAGTCCTTCAAAGGCTCTGCATCTTCTCTGTGGACTGGCAGTCATCGGAAATAGGTTGAGGACAAACCTCCCTTCTCCTTCTCCGGTGAGTGGATGGTTTAGTTCTTCCCAGAACACAACAGTTTGGCGAACGCCCATAAAAACCTATTCTCTAACAGAGAGATAGGCTACTGTGTTTTTACCAAGGTTAAAGATTAAGTCAGATAACTTAAACCTCGTGTACCAGGTAGGTCACACGGTGAATCTATGAAGACTCCTTGAGCAGTTAAGCCTCGTGTTCAATAAATGAACCACAGAGTTAATGTCGTAGAATGAGAGCTTTGAATGCTTCAAGCTTTTATTTCGGCAGAGTAACAGTAAGAATTTCAATGCTTCGGATGTTTGTTTATCTGTTTCTTCTGCTATTTATAAGCGGGTGTTTGAAAAATAGCCGGTAGATCCAAGGTAGTCATCGTCCAATCAGCGGTCATAACTTTTCTGAAAAGCAGACTTACTCCTCCGCCTTTTCTGCGTACGACTGTACTTTCTCTGAGACAGTTTGTACTTGTCGTGTCAGGCTCGACTACATTAAACTTTTGTCGCAACTGCCTCAACCTTGCTCTCTTATGTATGTGATTTCTTGTTTTGAAACTGAGCTACTCTCTCTCTCTTCAGATTCTTGTACCTTTGAATGTGAAAACTGAGTCCTCAGTTTTTGCTTGTCACACTGCTATGTTCTCGCATTCTTCTGCGGCTCTCTCGAACTGTCATCATAGTTTCCTTGCTCATTATGTTCCGACAGTCTCAAAAACTGTTCCTAATTTTTGGTTGGTTGCATCCTATCAAACTATTACAACTCAATAGTCCTATACAAGGATTACAGAAGTAATAACTCTAAGCCTAGGTATTCGGTTTTGACACATCAAAACATCAAATTAAAGGTGGGATTTACAATAAAAGACCTAACAGGTTTCCCCCTTTATAATTTAGCACCTAACAAGATATTTTCGAGATAATATTCTTTGAGAAGATTTTCTAAGAGTAGTAATGCATTTGTGTGCTTTACATACCTATCGCCTCGAGCAGTGCACAGGCTGATGCGGTGCATCCCTATTGTTCTGTCATTTGTACATCTTCAGGTACCATAATTAATTCTACATGTTACTGATGCTTTGCACTATTGAGAAAGTTCCCGCCATTACCCAAGTTTGCTGACTCGTCATACTTATCTCTCTTTGATCGAGTTGCCAATGTGGCAAAACTAGTAAGCTCTATTAAACTGGTAGATGAGGCCAGTTTAAGTCTTCTTCAGAATACCAAAATTGAGAGCTTGGACTCAGTTTTATTCTGCTTCTTCAGAAAACCAAGAATAAGAGCTAGGACTTATTCCTCTTCATGTGATGTCTCGTCAAACTCTAGAAGACCGAGTTTGATGCACAATTCTCTGAATCTTTCTTCGGGAAGTGGTTTCGTGAATATATCCACAAGCTAATATTTTGTTTGGATATTATCCACAAAGATGTCATTCTTCTCCACGTGATCCCAAATGAAATGATGTTGTATATCAATGTGGTTTGTTCTCGAATGGTGAATTGGATTCTTCGTGATGCACATTGCAATGTTGTTGTCGCAATAAATTGGTACACAACAAGAATTGACTTCATAGTCCATTAGTTGCTATTGATCCACAAAACATGAGCATAGCAACTGGCGGCAGCAATGTATTCAGATTCAGTGGTTGAAGTTGCAACTGAGTGTTGCTTCTTGCTGAACCAATTTATCAGTTTTTGTCCCAAAAACTGACAAGTACCACTATTGCTTTTTCAATCAATTTGGCATCCTCCAAAGTCTGAGTCTGAATATCTAATAAGGTTGAGGTTATCAGATCAAGGATACCAGATTCCCAGTGACTCATTACACTTCAAGTATCCAATGATCATTTTGGCAGCCTCTATGTGTGATTTATTCGGATTCACTTGAAATCTTGCGCATACTCCAACAGCGTAGGAGATGTCTGGCCTGTTGGCTGTCAAATTGAGTAGTCCAAGGAATTATGTCATCTTTCTCATCATGCTCATCTGAAAGATTTTTGCAAAAGCTAGGTGAACATCTCGCAGAGAGATGAGTTTCTGGATCCGAAGATGATGTCATCAACATAGATCTGAACCAGGAGTATATCCTTAACTTCTTTGATAAGGAAGAGAGTCGTGTCGATCATCCCTTTCCTAAAGCCATTCTTCAGCAAGAACTGAGACAGGGTCCTATTCCAAGCTCGCGGTGCTTTCTTTAATTCGTATAGTGCTTTCCGCAACTTGTAGACCTTAGTGCCTTGCCCAAAACTAGGAAGTTGTTTGACATATACCTCCTCTTTAAGTTCTCTATTTTGGAAGGCACTCTTCAAATCCATTTGGTAGACTATTAAGTTGTGATACGCTGCATATGCTAAGAATAACCTAATAACTTCTAATCTGACAATTGGTGCAAAGGTCTCGTCGAAATTGATGCCTTCACATTTTGAGTATCCTTTAGCAACTAGTCTCACCTTGTTTTTTAATGTGTTGCCAGCTTCATCCCGCTTGTTCTTGAAGACCCACTTGGTGTCTATCACTGGTTGGTGAGTAGGTCTATCTACCAAGTACCACATATTGTTGCTGGAGAACCCCAAAAGCTCTTCTTACATCGTGATGATCCAATATTTTGGCTTTAGTTGTTCTCCAAACTTATTTGGCTCTGATTGGGAGAGATAGCATGTAAGTAAAATGGTTCTATGCCTCGTTCGCATTGGATCAGCAACATCATCAAGCACTACATCCTTAGGATGATGTCTTAGCCACTTCATTTTGTGAAGTACACAGATTTCTACTCGATGTACAAACGATTCTCGACATATTGTTCCAGTAACTGACACGTCTTTGAGATGAAAGTCTTCTGGCATGGTCTGATTCTTTGATACTAGCAGTTGGTCTGAAACTGGTATTTTGTAGCTTGTGTCTCCAGCTTGTGACTCATAAAAAATAGGTGTGAAGACATCATTAGTTTGTTGATCTCTAATTCGAGTTTTGTCAGTTCTTAACTCACCAGTTAGGACTTTTGATCTGCCACTTCCTCTGTCTTGGGAGCATTTTCTTCAAGATCTTCTTCTTCGAGACCAATAACTCCAGGTTAGATTCCCCCTTGATTTATGATATCATTTAGGGAAATGGAATCCAAGGCCTCAACAAGTTTATTAGCATCATTAACCTTCTCAGCTGTTTGAGCACCAATTGAGGAAACTAGCTGTGAAGAGGATTCATTCATAGATCTAGTCAGGTCAACTGGCTCATGATTAAATTTTCTAATGTCGAGTTTTTTATTGACATCATTAATCTCATGAAACTCTTAACCCAGTTCTATCATGGTTCTTCACACTAAAGTAGCTTCATAAAAAATAACATTACATGTTATTTCCACAAGCCCGATGGTTTTTTAAGTACCATATATCCCTTATGAGAAGGATGTCCATATCCCAGGAACACACCTTCATCAACTTTGGAGAAACTGCATTTAACTTTGATTCCCATTGTTGTGAATATAACTTGTAGAACCAAAAGCACGAAGATGAGCTATAGAAGGCTTACAACCATGATATACTTCATAGGGAGTTTTATTCAGGCAACTGTTGATGCCGCTCTTGTTCTATGTGTTGAAGATTGTGACTACAACTCCTCCACAATAGCATTCACTCAAAGTGGTCTTTACCAGGGGTCCTCATTGTCTCCTTGAGCGTTCGATTCCTTCTTTCAGCTAATTCGTTCTACTGTGGAATCCTTCGGGATGATCTCTCATGTCTTATTCCAACTTCAGCATAGAAATACATGACAGATCTATTGTAGAACACGATGCTATTGTTAGATCGGATTTCTTTACTGTGACTCCTTTATGATTTTGGACGAGCATGGCTAGTTCAGGGAGAATTGTCTTCACTTCGTCCATGGTCTTGAAAAGCTTACCCATGTATATCTCGAGTAGTCATCCACAACCACAAGAGAGTATCTTTTTCCTCCAATGGTGGGTTCACTGGTCTGAACAGATCCATGCGCAGTATTTCCAGTACTTGTTTCGTACTGGCACTAACTGTCTTGCTCTTGAAATAATTACTTTGTTATTCTAGTTAGCATGCTCTACACATGCCTTTTTTCTTGAAATTGTCTTATGTAGATCTATTACCATTTCGTGATTGGCTAAGTGGTTGATAGTTTTAAAATTCAAATGACCCAGCCTTTTTATGCCACAACCAGTTTATTTCTTTAGAACTGGTTGCTATAAAGCATGAGCTATAGAAGGCTTCTCCACTCTGCCAATATACCACATACAAGCCTCATTTCCTTATGCCTCTGAGCTTGACTTCAATTGAAGCTTTGTCTCAGATCTGACATTCTGCTTCGGCAAAGAAAACAACATAACCCTTCTTACTAAGCTGACTAATGCTTAGAAGGTTATGCTTCATATTGGTGACAAGAGATACACTTTGAAGCTGAAACATGACAAGGAAACAACACAACCCTTTCTGATTACTTTTCTTTTAAATTTGTCACCAAACATGACCGGTGGTATTCTAACCATTGTAAAATCTGAAAGATGATATTTTTCTCCAGTCATGTGTGCAGAGTATCTACTATCAAGGATCCAAACGCTCTTCTGCCTTTGAAACTTATCCGCATGTACCAATTCTTGCAAAGCACAATTTTATGTTTTAGGTCCCCGATCAATTGTGGGTTCTGGGTAGTTAGTGTGTTAAGTCCACCCTTAGGGGATCCATACTCGAGTTACCCTCATGTCAACCAGATTCTCAGTGATTTTTCCTACTACCTTCCTCTTCCTTCTCAAATAATTCATTACATTTGATAGAGAAATTGTGCGGGTGTGTGAAGTCCTCTTAGAAGTAGACTTCCTGATAGGGCCTCGAAAAACTGGTTCCAGATGTGTGGAATATGTAGGAATTGAGTCTACAATAGGCGACATGAATCGCCATTTATTTTTAACCCCCGGATTCATTTTATGGATATCAAAATAATCATTATGACAAATAGTAAATGCCCTATGCATGCTCCTATTTAATTTAATTCGTAGATTCAAAGGAATACCTCAACTCCTGCGGATTGAATAACGGCGGTAGATCATTGATGGTGTTCCTACAAATCTAATCTTCTAATTTGTTCCCTTACTCGATCCGAAAATCTGGTGAGGATACGCTACCATATCTACACAGCCGCCCACTTACTCTTAATCTCTCGAGGGTTACTGAAAAACTTCAAAACTTATGTGGGAAGAGAGATTTGATCTAATTATATAGATACGGAGAATGAGCTATTAGGGTTTAATAAACTCTAATGAGCTCTGAGCACTATTGGGCCAGGCCAGGGATCAAATGCAAATAATAAAGTGGGTCTCCTATTAATAAATTCCATGTTCAACCCAAAACATAATTAATTAATAAACATTAATTCATGCCACCAGAGAATTAATGTTGACCTACCCCTTTATTACCACGTTATTAGGAATGGGTTGCATTGACTTGGTTAATCCCTATATTTAAGGTTTCAGACATTCATTAATTAATTCAGCGTATGACAATTAGCTGTAATTAATTAATCTATTATTATTCCTGAGTAGTACCACTCAACCCTTATCGCTTATGCTTGAATCAATGATTCAGCCTGCAGGACATAGCATAACGAACCTCGTGAGGTTCCTAGGGAATGTCACCATCCTGAAACAGATATGGTTATCCAAATTCAGCCTGAGGAAATCCCACACAAACTGCCATCACCCAAGATGCAGATATTTGAGTACATGTAAGACTGTCCACCATAGCAAGTCAAAGTGACAGTCAACCCATGTGTGCCCTCAGCTTTCAATAGACTTTAGATCCGACCAAGTTACCGTGATATTTACTCATTCATATGTCAAGTAGAATGGTTCATCTCACTATTGATCCTATCAATACATTGAGATGTATCGATCACACAAAGCAGTCAAGATAAACCACTTATCGACTTGTGTGTCGCAGCCTACACCGACAGCTAAACTAGAAACTGTCTCAGCTATGATAACTGTTTATATCTCGCTAGGTCAAACGATCTAAACGATCTTCTGTGATCTCTTACACACCGTATGATCTTCCTATCGACGAGATAACTGGATGTGTTTGTTCGCATCTTATGATTGTTAATTCAGACAGGAGTTGTTTATTGCAAGTCATTAATGATTACCAGTATATCAAACATAATGTTTCCCAAGATACCAATCATAATGTTTTTATGTATACAATTCCAACAATCTCCCACTTATACTCAAAGCATTATACCATTACTTTCCAGAGTATAACATGTGTCTATTCTAATCTAACTATTACATTTTGTCACCAGGTAGCCGGCATCTACCTCAGTCCTAGGCTACGAACAAGACCCTCGTATGCCTTCAGTGGTAAGCCTTTTGTAAATGGATCCGCTAGATTATCCTCCGTGTCAATCTTCTCTATTAGCTCATCGCCCCTCGCTACGATTTCTCGTATGATGTGGTACTTTCTCTCTATGTGCTTTGACGCCTTGTAAGTTATTGGTTCCTTAGAGTTTGCTACTGCACCGACATTATCACAATATACCGTGATAGTCTTGGGCCAACTCAGAACAATATCTAACTCTTGGAGGTAGTTCCGGAGCCATACTGCTTCTTTAGAAGCTTCTGAAGCTGCCACATACTCAGCTTCTATGGTGGAGTTCGCGATAAATTTCTGTTTTGCACTCCTCCATGACACAGCTCCACCTCCCAAGGTGAACACATAGCCCGAGGTCGATCTCTTCTCATCCTGATCCGTTTGGAAATCCGAATCAGTGTAACCCTCAGGGCACAAGATAATAGTCTCGAGTTCTTTTCAGATACTTGAGAATATGTTTGATAGCAGTCTAGTGCGCCTGTTCAGGATTAGACTGATATCTGGCCACCATGCCCACGACATAACAGATATCTGGCCTCGTACATAGCATCGCATACATGAGACTTCCTGATAAGCTCATATTTATACTCACTTATCTATATTTTTCTCCATTGTTTCAAGTGCTTTATTGTATATTTTTAGTTATTATTGTGCATGAGTTTATTTTGGAGGGTGTTATGCCTTTGATGGGTGATTTTTCCAGGTTTTAGGCCAAATTCATTGGAAACCCGTACCGAAAGCAGATGA
>JAPKLW010000294.1:376377-546803 GCA_026898455.1 Plectranthus barbatus | reverse complement strand
AACCATATATTTATGTGTGAACAGTGAACTTATATCTAGCCGTCTATTTTTTGTAATTTAATGGATCAGATTTTGACATGTGGCATTATATATATATTATTTAATTAGCTAAAGGGTGTTATTGGTATAGCTAAATATTATATTATAAGTATCTTTTTTTAATTTGGTAGTTTCCTAGTTTTATGCAATTAGCCAAAGATATTGTATCTTTTTATTCCTAAATTGATGGAATATTATATTTTTTTATCTTTTATACTTAATGTTGATTTCAGTATATAATTATTTATATTTTAGTGAGAAATTATTTCCCATAAATTTTGCAAATGGGAACAGACGTAGAGATGGAGGAAATTGGGTTTTTAGGGTTGGGAATAATGGGAAAGCCATGTTTATGAATTTTCTTTGCCATGGTTTAAGTTTACTGTATGGAGTTGCACTCTCTCGTCGCCGCCATCTCCCCACTCGCCGCCGCCGCCATCTCCGTGGCTTCTAAGGATTCGAACGAGAAATATGGTACGTTTTATTTTCTTTTTGTATTGAACCTTATTCTTTTTTTAAAAAAAAACCTAATTAACAGTTTGAAAAGGGGATGTAAATTATTAATGGTTTATTTGTTCTGCACATTTGTGAGTAACTTTGATGATTTCATGTTTGTTTCTGTTAAATTATGTTTCTTCAGATGTGAATTGATTTTAGTAAATGTCGTGTGGTTACGCAGCGCTGGATGTAAGGCACACAGATGATCAATTCGGCTGTCACTTGGTGGATCGCCTTCACAAGCAGATTTCATTATTTTTGTGTCATATGCGATTATCATTGTTATTTTATATTAGTGTCATTATTTATGAATAAATGTATCATTGTTCGAATCCCTGTTTAATGAATTGATAATTATTTTTTTATTTTCTACATTGTGTGAACTCAATTAATATGTAGCATTGTACGCCTTTTATTTTATCATTGTTACATGTATTAAATATCATTTTATCAAAATTATCGTTTTAATATTAATTGATTTATAATACATCTTTAAGATCATTGTTATCTGTATTCAATATCATTGTACGAATAATTAAAATTGTTTATACATTTAACGATAATATATTAGTGGAAGTTGACAGAATAACCTTACAATGACACTCAAAGTTATAAACAATGACACACAAAGCCATAAATAATGATAACGATTAACTTAAGATTATGAAATAAATCGTGGTGCATTTTCTCTTTCCAATTTATATGATAATAATAGAAAAAACCGTGGGGCATTTGATTTGGTAACTGAATCCAAAAACTCAGCATGTAGATTTAATTACCATATCAAATTTTCCCGTTTAGGACTAATTTGCCCTTTCAATGATAGAAGAAGCTAGCAACAATGATAAATGACAACAGAAAATCTGGGACGTCTATTTTCGAAATCAAGGGCTGGATTTTGGTCTCTGTTCATTCATGGACACATGTTCAGCCATGAATGCACCCCTATATATATATATATATATATATATATATATATATATATATATGGACTTAATCTAGTGAGAATAGAGAATATGAGAGGACTATATTATATTCTCACTATACTTCATTTTAACCTCAAAATGCTTAATTTTCATTTTATCTTTCATTTTCTTCATTTTACCTTAAAATTACTTCATTATCTGTTCTCATGTTCTCACGTTAACAGCTATTCTCATATGATTAGACCTCTCTCTCGCTCTCTCTCTATATATAAAATCTTGTGTTGAATTGTCTAAAATAAACTTGCATATATATATAAAATCATTAGTTTTAGATTATAATTGTTATGACATTTTATAGTTTTGATGTATTAAACCAATTCAGCCATCAATTATTTGTATAGCATTGAATATACTAGACTAACAAGTTAGAGTGATTCCATACATGTAACCTTATATAGGGTTATTGCTGGTCCCAAGATCAGAGTAAGTACGATGCACAACAAAAATTTTAAGAACAAACTTGCACTTACAAACTGGTGGTTCTTGCCCAGTTTGTGTTCTTGTCAAATCGATTGTTAGCGAGCATGAAATTTAGATTCAGTTTGAGTATACTACAACACTAGAATGTGTTGAGTTTCAAAATCCTTGCAAGAAAAATAAAAGGTAGTAAAGAGCAAAGGATTTATAGAGGTTCAGATAATACGTCCTACGTCTTTTCTTAAGACCAAGGTCTGGAAATTCACTATGTCTCAGTTACAATATGGTCTCTTGATCTATCGCTAGCTGGTGGATACCAATGTCTACCAGTCCACTAGCTCATACGTCCAGACCTCCGGTTCCTTCGGCTTCGTAGACTTGGAGTGCGGGAACACCACACCGCCTCCTCCTCTCGATGTTCAGAGCTTTATAGTTCCTCCTGAACTATCGAACTAGTTGGCAAGACGCCCATAATTATCACTATTAGAGATATGCAGTGACAACTGTTTTCTTTCTTGGAAAGAAAGAACACCAAGAAAATAACTCTAGCTGAGAAAGCTAAGAGTCTCGTGTTCAAAGGATGACACACGATTGGCTAAGTTTTAGCCTTGATGATATAAATGCTTGAGTTTTTCACTTGCACAGAGTTTCGTTACTATTTAAGGTTTCTATTTTCTGTCTTTGAGCGCTTTGTCTATTTATAGACGAAATAGGAGTTGGTCTTGAGATCAGAGTCAGTCAAATATGTGCACCAGAAGATTAAGAGCGAGTTCTTGCAAAGTCAAACTAGTGGTTCTTTACCAGTTTGGTTCTTTGAAAAGCATATTAGTCTACAAGACTGGTTAATGTCAAGTTTAGATATACTCCAACAAGAGATAATGGTGGGTTTTAAATTCGACCAACTATCCTACATCCTCTCTTCAGGCAGTAGCCCGAAATATACTAGTCTCAAGATTACAATATGTCCTCACGATCTATCGCAAGATGGTAAATGCTCGTGTCCACCAATCCACTTGCTCACTCGCTCAGGGTCTAGTCCTCCTTCTGCACTCAAATCGGGAGTGTGGCCACACCACACAGCCTCCTTCTCCAGAAGTTGGGAGCTTTTAAGTTCTTCCCAGAACTCTTCGAACTTGCAGCAAAAATCCTATAATACTCACAACCTGGAGATAGCTGCAACTATTGTGGTCTTTCTTGGAGAGGAAGAACAACAAAATAAAATACAAGCTGAGAAGCTATGAGTCTCATGTCCAGGGATTGGAACATGACAAGCTATTTTAAATAGCCTCAAACCAAGGTATTGAACTCTTGGAGTCTCTGTTCGGAGATTCGCTTGAGTTAAGATGGTTCACATTTGAAAATGAGTGAATCAAAATATTACAGTTACGGCTCGAATGCATTAGTGGAGTTTTTTAGAATTCATCTTAGTTCATTTTTAAGTTCGCACCTCGTAACCTATTCATCTGTTTTGTAACCTTCTCATCTGAGATTACTTCGGCTTATCTATTGGCGAAGTAAGCAAATGTTTGAAGAAATAGCCATTTAGAGACAATCCAGATTTTGAACTATCCAGAGGGTCTCTAATATGATGGAGACATGTTTCTTTTTCCTGCTCTGCCGCACCTAATCCGTGCTTTCCTGACACAGGGTGTTGATATCCTGTTGTGTGTCAGAATAGCTCGCCAGTTTGAGGAATCTTAAATTGGATGTTTGAATTTCAGACTTTGAGGAATCTCATATTCCTTAAGTCTGACTCTTTAGGTGTAACGCCCCCAACTGACCTTTCCTAATTTGAGGGTGCGTTACATTGATGATCAAGTTTTACCAAACATTTTCTCATTTAAAATCAGCGAAAGACTTAAATAAATTAATGAACAATTGGGAATAGCAATTAAATCCCAAAACATCGAGTCTACGATTTCAAGGAAAAGTTTAATATCAGTTTTCACAACACTTCAAAATATGGGAAGGAATAAACAGAGCGTGTAGCAGCGGTGTGTGCAGCGTAGTGGAGACATGCATATGGAGATGCATATCTAAGGATCTTTAAAATCGGACAATATTCACCTCGCCATTTTACACCCCTCGTACTCCGATCCTCGCTGCTCAACCTGCGTATTTTAGAAACAATACAAGGGGCTGAGTACTAAAACAACCTATAGAAAACATGCCCGAAAACATACATTTATATAAGAATGCTATGCAACTCACACGGATGGACACGGGGTTTTGTTGAAAAGAACCGTGACATCCAAAACATTTTATTTGCACGTGCTATTTTACATGATATTATATATGTTTACAGTGTTGTAATTGGAAGTTGGCCGACTTCCAAGTTACGATGATCAGTTAGGAATGATTACACACTCAACCTACTACCATCTAAGTGCACTAGTCTCAAAATTTTACCTTTGAGACCCGATCGTTTATAACCACACCTGGATCTAAAACATGTGAGGGCTTTTCACCCCATTTCATAAATATATGGGGGTTGTACACCCCACTTCACAATGAGTGGGGGCTGTTCACCCAACTTCACAATTTGTGGGTCTTTTCATCCCACTTCAAACTTAATGAGTTCTAGCTCAGCACAAACCTGGTTCTGAACTCATTAGTATAACTCTCTGCCGATGGAAATCGACAGAGGACAGATATAATAGCACAAAACATGCATAGAATCTCATTTCAAAGTAAAACATTTTAACACATTTTGAAAAGAAAACACATTTTTGCTTTTTATACTCAAATAGTTTCCCAGCTGGCGTTAGGCTTTTAGTAAAACATATACTTTCCCGCTAAATGTGTGTATGAGCTTATCTTTCTCAACTTTCAATCTCCTACAATAATCAAGGATAACTAAATTAGGATCGACAATCTAGGACAACGACAAACTCAACCAATCCAAAAACCAACTCACAATCGAACCCAAACTCCACATATCTCCACGATTTTTCCTTCGATCTAAACCAACAATATTCGTATTCAAAACCATATATCAACGTATGCTTTTACACCTAACATGCTCCTATAATCATAATATGAACTCATGGATCAAATATAACTCGAATAGGAAAGAAAACGGGTCAAGAAATCAAGTTTTATCCAAAAAGCCGCAGCCCATCCCGAACAGAAAGCGTCCATCCTGAACGGGATGGACAACGTGATTTTTCTCACCCAGCCATGGGCTATCTCGAACGGGACACACCCATTCTGAGCGGGATGGGTGCCCCTAGTGCCGATCTCCTTCCCCGAGACGTGTCCCGAACGGGATGCTTCCGTCCCGCTCGGGACGCGTCGTCTTTCTCGCGCGTTCTTGCGATTTCAACCCTGCAAACATATAAACCCCTTCCTCACTCATCCTAGATCATGAAAGCAAGCTCCAAACATGAAAATCACACCAAAATAAAGGGATGGGAAGAAGCTCACCGAAAAACCTTCTTCACGGCGGCGGAGCTCTATTCCGGCAACCAAATTCGAAGCACAAGGTATCAAACAACTCCCAATGACATGAGGAACATCAACCAATCACCAAAAACTCGATTAAACCCCAATTCAAGAAGTTCTAAAATTCAAAACCCGAAATCTTAACAAGTTCGATGGCCTACCTTCTCTTTTTGATATCTATGTCGATACTCGTCCTCACGATGCCCACTTTAGCTTGAAACGAAGCTCGAAGGAAGATTTTTCCGATGGTGGTGGTCGCTCGGTCTGGAGTAGCCGGAGTTGGCCGAAATCGGTCCGGGAAGGTGAGTGGCGAGAAGGGTTTGGGTTTAGAAATAGGGCGGGGGGGGGGGGGGGGGTTAGCTGGAAAAATGATAAGCTCTCTCTTCTCTCTCGCTCTACACTTATAATATGAGCTCAAATGAAATGCACCTTTTCCCTTCTATCTTTTTAATTAACATGATAAAGTGTCCACCATAATTTCACACTTTATATGATTAAGTACTTCCACTTACTGCCAAGTGTCACCAATATTACATGCATATACTTCCAAAACAATACATGTTACACCATGTCTCAATTTATACCTTCAATCCTTTGCAAATTTATGAGACAATTTATATCTAATACTAAATCATGATATAATCCCACCTTATATAAATTTAAAAGAAATCTTGATAAATCTCCAAAATTAATAATTAATCCAAGCTCGATTCAGGAAATTTGATTTCTCTAGTGCGATAAAATAAAATCGAAGCTCTGAAATGAAATAGATACTCAAAATTAAAGAAAATCCTCTTTATTAAATCGATTAAGCATTACATAGCTTAATTACACTCGGGGTATTGCATCCCCTCCACCTTATAAAAATTTCATCCCGAAATTTAAAATGCTTCGAAAAGCTCGGGATATTTCTCTCTTATCTTCTCCTCCAGTTCCCATCTAGCTTCTTCCCGCCCATGGTGACTCCATAACACCTTTACGAGCGGAATCGACTTATTTCTCAGCTCCTGAATCTTGCGGTCCAAAATTGCTTCTCGCTGTTCTTCGTAATGTTAATTCGAGCTCAAAACTAATTCTTCCTGGCAAATCACATGTCTGGGATCATATACATACTTCCTCAGCTGAGACACGTGAAACACACTATGCACGTTACCCATACTCGGGGGTAGTGCTAACCGATATGCTACTGAACCAACGCGCTCTAAAATTTTATAAGGTCCCACATAGCGCGGTCGGAGTTTACCTTTCACTCCAAACCTTACTTTTCCTTTGGAAGGTGAAACCTTGAGGAATACCTTATCCCCGACTTCAAAACATAGCTCAGCCCTCTTCGAATAGGCATAGGACATATGCCTGCTCTGGGCTTCCCTGATTCTTTCTCGAATCTGACGGACTATTTCAATCATCTCACTCACAGCGTCCGGTCCGATCACCTTTCTTTCTCTTACCCCATTCCAATACAGAGGCGAACGACATTATCTTCCATACAACGCTTTGTAGGGAGCCATCCCGATTTTTGCCTGATAGCTATTATTATAAGCAAACTCAATCAATGGAAAAATTGGCTCCCAGCTGCCTCCTCGATCTAAAACTACCGTTCTCAACATCTTCTCGATGTAGGGTTTGAGTCTACGATGGACAACACGAGTTGCATTAATTAATTTCTTGCCAAGGATCGTTCTTAGGATACCAGGAACAAATATCAATTAAATAAACCATGCGATCCTATGCATGCTCCTACAAAATTAATTGCAGAGGATGGATTTAGAGAATACCTGATTTCACCGTTAGATCTACAGATCTAGATCGGAGCCAAAACGATGAAATAGATCTGGATCTGAATCTGAACGTCGGCAGTAAACAGTTGTTCCTACAGATCTGATCTTCTGATCTGTTCCCTTGCTCGTTGGAAATCTGGTGAGGATTATCTACCAAGTTGAATCCGAGATCTGGAGAAATCGATCAGTTTCTCCCTCTGGATAGCCGCCGCCGTTCTCTCTCAATTTTCAATATACTGAAAAACCCTAGTTGATCTGATAGAGAGAAGGCCTTTATATAGTGTTAGGGTTTTGAGAAACCCTAACCCTAATGGGCTTGAGCAGTTTATGGGCCAGACCAAGGACCAGATGCAAATAATAAAGTGGTCCCTCTTTATTAATTAATCCTTCCTTGTTCAACCCAGAACATAATTAATTAATAAAACATTATTTTAACCTTCACCACGGTAACAATGCTGACTCGCCCTTTTATTACCACGTTATTAGGAACGGGTTGCACCAAACTAACATGATCCACATATTTAAGGTTTTAGACATTCATTAATTAATTTGGCTTATGACAATCAGCCATAATTAATTAATCTCTTATTTCCTGAGTAATACCACTCACTCATTTTCACTTATGCCTGAATTAAATAATTCAACCTGCAGGGTTTAGCATAATGAACCTTGTGAGCTCCTCAGGGAATGTCACCATCCTAAAACGGATATGCTTACCTAAACGTCCAGACTAAGCAGGCCACACACAAATTGCCAACCCCCAAAATACGGGTATAAGAGTACATGTAAGACTCGCCACCATGGTAAATCAAAGTGTGGTCAATCTGTGTATGCCCCTTATCCTTCAGTTAGGTTTAAGATCATAGGAAGTATGTTAGGGATCTGGCTCATTCATATGTCCATGAGAATGGCACATGCCACTGTTGATCCCATCAATACATAACTATGTACCGACACATCAAGTAGCTAGGATAAGCCCACTTTTGAACCGATGTGCCGCAGCTTAGACCGACAGCCTATCCAGGGACCGTCTCAGCTGTCATACTGTTTATATCTCGCTAGGTCAAACGATTCATATGATCCTCTGTGATCTCCTACACACCATATGATCACTCCCACTGCATTCACGTCACCTCTTGTCACGATTTCTCGTATGATGTGATCCCACACATCCTATGTGTTTCACCACCTTGTAAGTCTTGGGTTCCTTTGAGTTTGTTATTGCACCAACATAATCACAATTCCTTGTGATTTAATTAGGCAAACTCAGAACACACACCTCTAGAGGATGGCATCGGAGCTATACTGCTTCTTGCAAAGCTAATGAAGCTGACAAAAACTCAGCCTTCATTCCGGAATCCGCAACACACTTCTGTGTTAGATTCCTATAACTCCTCCTCCAAGGCCAACACATAGTTAGAAGTAGATTTCTTTTCCTTATGATCCTCCTGGATATCCGATGTCATTCAACTCACAAGGCTCATTCACTAACCAATGTGCCTATCCAGAGTTGAACTGATATCTGTTTAACATGCTTATAGCATTACAGATATCTACCTACATTCATTTACAATATAGAAAGATAACAATCTTTCTTGCTATGAACGACTCACCACAGAATCAATTTAAGCGACTTGAGATACTTGAACATCCTTTTCTTGTGACAAAACAAGACCTTAATTCAAAAGATGTTCCAAAATCTCATAAGTCCTACTTCTGAAACTGTTCGAATAACGATCCTTTATGTCTGACAATATCTCCACATCGTTTCTGAATGTGAAAATACCATCTACATAATGTGCAAGGAAAACCACACTTCCGCTGACATATAACTGGTACATAAAACTCTCATTCTCGATAGACAATATCGAAATGTCTGTTTCATGACTTTGAAGCTCCCTTAAGTTCATACTTGAACTACCTTGGCTTCCAGACATGATGCTTTGCACATAACTTATCTGGTTGTTGCATACAGATGTCGTCACCTTTTATCAAGGTACCCGTTTATAAATACGGATGACATCATCTATCTTCCAGACAATTAGATTCATATGTGCGGTTATGGTTAAAAGAATTTGAATGGGTTTAATAGTTGCAACCAGTGAGAAAGTCTTGTTGTGAAACATACCTTACTCACTAACCTAGACTTTCGAAAACTTACTAGGTTACCATTCGAGCATTTCTTTCCTTGTATATCAATCAGTCACTTATAGCTGGTAAGCTATTTGGCAATCACTGATCCTGATACACAACCATAACCTTTACTGATTCATTTCTGAATCCATGACTTGACGTCATTAAACTGCATCTTTTGTCTTAACAGCTTCGTTGTGCTTTAAGGGATAAGTACGATGTTGTTCGTTTAGCTGGGAACAGGTCCAGAGACTGTTTCCACGAACTAGTACTAATAGGCCTGTTAAGGCAACCTCCCACTGCAACGATGCTCCTTTTACGTTGTCAGTTAATGGTGCATTAATTTGCGGTTTACCACCTTACACAGGTGACCGTGCAATTGGTACCATACCTTCCAAGGTATGCTCAATGTGCCACAGGGTATTTCCTGATGAATTTGAATTGTCTTCTCTAAAACGTTAGAGAACAAACTCACATTTAGATTCATGGTTTCATCCCATACAACTTGCTTGTATCTAGGATATACAAAGCAACCATCTTTTTCGTTTAGCTGGAATAGCCCACAAAGCAGTACTAGCTTAAACCTTTCTTCCAACCAATCAGTTTCCTATATCAGCTTAATAGCCGAATTACCCATCATTGCCCTTTTGACAGAGTCAAGGTCTGCTAGGGTATTTGGAACTGATTTAGAAGGTACTAGATTAAGCAAAACATACAACTGCTTTTGGCGCTCTTCCCAAAAATGAAAATTTGGCAAAGCTGGCATAACTTATAAAATTTTAAAGAATCTTATTTCGTTTTACCTACACTATCCCAATCGAGGGATAATAGGTGTAGTTAACTGGGATGCAATCCCTTTGCTCCGCCAGATACTGTAAAACCCCATCACTTAAGATATACCATTATGAATGAACCATAATGTTTTACGGTCTTGTTTAACTTATTCTCTACCTTAGTCTTGAACGCTCTTGATTAAAGCAAGAGACTAAGACTTGTAGTGAACTAGATAAACATATCCAAATCTTAAGTGATTACAGTATCAATGCCTGTTAAGGCAATTGCGGAAGTAGACTCAAACCAGCAGACCAGAGCAAACACGAAATAACCTATGGAGATACAGTCGCCTATTAAAAGGTCTGGTTACCATCTTATACCTCTAAGTAGTTGTCATAAGTACCATTCTTAGGAATACCTGGATTGAATCCATAATTCCATGAATTACTTAAAACTACTTAGACTGATGTAACCTATCTCTATAGTGATTCCTTTAAATTATACCTTTAGAACACTGATAGTTTATGTAATCAAGTAATGAAGAGATAATCATCTATAATAGAAAACACTGTTATTCATCCATGATAGATAAACTCTATAGAATAACTGATAATCCATTACAATAGATGAAAGATATGTTTATCAAAACCAAAACAATATCTCTTCTGAAACTTGAATTAAAAACAGAGTTTTTAACATAAACTCAAAGTAAAATCTCCATCAGCTGAAGTAGCAACTATCAGCATCAATTTTGGAGATGGTAATCCCGCCATCTTCAAGCCTTAAGCTTGATTCCCTGCAAAGTGTAGCAAACACGATTAGTGACCTCAGTTACCACTACCCACTAATGAGTAGAAAACTGATACTAAACATGTTTCAACAAGCAATGCAAAAGATGACGTACCTTGTCCCTTAGTTATCAAACTTGGACAATTTACTTTCCAGTGACCCTTCTTGCCACACTTGAAACATTTGTCCTTCTTGTTATCTTTCTTTCCTTTGTTCTCTCCTTTACTATTCTTCTTCTTCATGTCATTACGACACAATTTAGAAGAATTTTCAGCAAGAGATCTGGAATGAACTGATAAGGCAAGACTACTCCCACTGCTTCCTTCATTCCTCTTTTCTTTGACATCACTCTTTTGACTCGGAAGCAAATCAGAGTGATTCACAGAAAAGACTGAAGAAGCTTCTGTTGACACAAGATCCTTGAGCAGACTGTGAACAGTATACTCACTCTTGTTTTTCTCAAGAGAAATTCTGAAGTCATCAAATGACTTCGGTAACGTGTTGAGTATCAAGTCAATTTTGACATCATTGTCAATTTGACCACCCATTAATGTGTACTCATCTATGAGCTGGATGAGTGATTCCACATATTCACGTACCGAATAGTTCTGACCCATTTTCTGTCTTACAATACGCTTGATAAGACTGGATCTAGCATGTCCATCAAGTCCGCCATATGCTACGTCAAGACGTCGCATAATGTCACGTGCAAGCCATACATCACTATAACGAGGATGCAGTGCATTTGACATACCAGCCAAGATATATTGTCTGGCCATGCCATTCGACCACATCCACATGTGATACTGTGCACGCTCCTCATCGGAAGATGTATCAGTTGGCGAACTCGGACAGGGAGTTTGCATAACAAACAAATGTCCAAATGAACCCAAGAGCTTGACAATGTCACTTTTCAATCCAGAAAAATTCGGACCAGTCAAGGAATTGTGAACGATTAAATTGATGAGCGATGCAATAATAGACATATTTAAAAACAAATAAGCGAATTAAAGTAAGCACATACTACGAACAATTGAAACAAATATGCATAGAACCTTTAGATAAAACAGTGCAATTTGTTTCCTCCAATTGCCCAAGCTAATTCACTGTTAGCTGCCCCAGCAGACGTTTACAGCAAACACTCAACCAGACCAAAATGATCCTTTAAGTTCTTAACATGCCAGGTATCTTAAGCAAAAGAAATTAATATTGGAGATCTCAAGACCATGTTCACCTATCCGGAGCAGGGACATCTCAAAAGAGTTATACTCCAGGCAACATCTAAGCCAAAGTAACCACAATCCTAACTCCGGATGATAAAAGGCGATTTAGCATACGTACTCGACCCATACCGCATGCCCTTTACATCCTTTGTTATCCCACTTAGATTAATCTTAGAAACCAGTGAAAGTTGTCTCAATGCAAGCTGCCCCAGCAGACGTTTGCTCAGAGGCTCCCACTTCTCATCTTAAAATAAGTGTTTTATTTGGAAACCTCATCGCATTGGAACTGGTGAGGGACCTCTAACGCAAGCTGCCCAAGCAGACGTTTACGCTTCGAGATGCCCCACTTCCAATGAGAGGACGTATTTGTGGAGGTCTAATGTTTTTGGTTAGAAAAGAACCAAAATCCAGCTTAGTATTTTAATTGTAAAGGTTTCATGCGCACACATTATTTTATGTTCCCATAAATTATGTCACACCCAAAATTCCATCATAAATTAATATGATCCCGGAATTTATAGTCATAATTTAAAACATAAAATAAATCACATAAGACATGCTCAAAAATTAAATTGCAACATGCTTATAACAGTAAATAATTAAAGCAAATAATCATGCTTCCTATTATTTACTAGTGCGCAAATAATAAATCACATCATTACGAGAAATAATTAAATAAACAAATAAATTCTCGTGGCCCTTCAGATGCGATTACAACTGAAAATAATTAAATCTAACTATTACAAGATTTATTTTCCAGTACAGATCTTCAAATTGGGCTTCCGTTGGACTTGAAATCTGATTCGGACTGAAAAAACAGCAGTTGGGCTGCAAATTAGGGTTTCTGGCCCAACATGAGCAACCAAACCCTAGGTTTGGAAACTTTAGCCGCCACCCTCCTTGCAGCAGCCGCCAGCCGCCTTTCTGGCCGCCGCCTGCGGCCAGCCATCCAGCGCCGGTCACCGATGTCGCGCCAGGGCACCACGCCAGCCGTCGCCCGTGGCCCAGCCTCGTCCAAACACCGTCGCCAGCCACCCACGTCGCCGGTGAGTCGCAAAGGATGCGAAGCAGCAGCAAACGCTGCGTCCCTGTCGTGTACGCGCGCGCGCGACGGGTGAGCTCGCGCACCGCCGCCGGCCTGGAACTGCTCCCCGCAGTGGAACCCTAGCCGCCTGCACCATCCATGCTCGCCGAAAACGCGAGTAGCAGCAGCAGGCGCGGCAGAGCCGCACTGCAAATCCACCGCCGCGCGCGGTCTGCTACACCGTGGACCACCACCGCCGCGCGCAGGGGTTGCGAGGCTAGCCTGGCACGCTGCTGCAGAACCGCCGTCGACCTGAGCTCGCCAGAACCACGCGCAACAGCTTAAGAAAACCAGGCGCGGCCCAGCCACAACAGAAACCCTAGGGTTTCTACTGCCGCCGCTACCTGCTGCTGCTGCCACCGCCCGCCGCCGTGGTCGCCGCCACCGACAGTAAATAGTTGTTCCTACAGATCTGATCTTCTGATCTGTTCCCTTGCTCCTTGGAAATCTGGTAAGGATTATCTACCAAGTTGAATCCGAGATCTGGAGAAATCGATCAGTTTCTCCCTCTGGATAGCCGCCGCCGTTCTCTCTCAATTTTCAATATACTGAATAACCCTAGTTGATCTGATAGAGAGAAGGCCTTTATATAGTGTTAGTGTTTTGAGAAACCCTAACCCTAATGGGCTTGAGCAGTTCATGGGCCAGACCAGGGACCAGATGCAAATAATAAAGTGGGCCCTCTTTATTAATTAATCCTTCCTTGTTCAACCCAGAACATAATTAATTAATAAAACATTGTTTTAACCTTCACCACGGTAACAATGTTGACTCGCCCCTTTATTACCACGTTATTAGGAACGGGTTGCACCAAACTAACATGATCCACATATTTAAGGTTTTAGACATTCATTAATTAATTTGGCTTATGACAATCAGCCATAATTAATTAATCTCTTATTTCCTGAGTAATACCACTCACTCCTTTTCACTTATGCCTGAATTAAATAATTCAACCTGCAGGGTTTAGCATAATGAACCTTGTGAGCTCCTCAGGAAAATATCACCATCCTGAAACGGATATGCTTACCTAAACGTCCAGACTAAGCAGGCCACACACAATTGCCAACACCCAAAATACGGGTATAAGAGTACATGTAAGAATCGCCACCATGGTAAATCAAAGTGTGGTCAATCTGTGTGTGCCCCTTATCCTTCGTTAGGTTTAAGATCATAGGAAGTATGTTAGGGATCTGGCTCATTCATATGTCAATGAGAATGGCACATCCCACTGTTGATCCCATCAATACATAACTATGTACCGACACATCAAGTAGCTAGGATAAGCCCACTTTTGAACCGATGTGCCGCAGCTTAGACCAACAGCCTATCCAGGGACCGTCTCAGCTGTCATACTGTTTATATCTCGCTAGGTCAAATGATTCATATGATCCTCTGTGATCTCCTACACACCATATGATCATCCCTATAGGCGAGATAATAGGATATTATGGTTCGTTGTATGTTTGTTTAATCAGATAGTGAGCATTGTTGCAGCAACATATATGAAGACCAGTGTACAAAACACTTAATCATATATGCTTTCAGTATATAATCCCAACACTCGAGAGTGTGAATGGTCCTTTCGAATTGACCATCTGATTGAGGGTGAAACGCCGTGCTAAAATTTAGGCGAGTCCCAAACTCCTGTTGTAAGATCATCCAAAAATGAGATGTAAACTTTGCATCTCTGTGAGACGTAATAGATTTCGGCACTCCGAGCAGTCTGACAATCTCTCGGACATATAACTAAGCCAACTTATTTGATCCATAGTTCGTTCTAATTGGCAAAAAGTGAGCACTCTTCGTCAGACGATCCACTATGACCCATATCACCGTATTTCCTTTCTGTAACTTTGGCAACCCCGTCACAAAGTCCATGGTGATATGTTCCCATTTCCATTCAGGGATGTCTAATGGCTGCAACTTCCCGTACGGTCGTTGATGTAACGCCTTAACTTGCTGGCATGACAGACATTTTTCTACATAAAAGGTTGCATCCTTCTTCATACCATCCCACCAGTACTTGGTTTTCAGGTCTTGGTACATTTTAGTACTTCCTGGGTGAGCGGTATACAGCGTATCGTGAGCCTCACTCAAAATCTCGTTCCTTAACTCCTCACTGTTTGGCACTAGGATTCTATCATTGAACAGTAAAGCATTATCAGGTGCCTACCGATATTCTCCCACAGGCTTGCCTCCCAATTTCTGGTGCAGCTTCTCAATTTCTGCGTCCCCTCTCTGTGCCTCAATAATTTTTTCTTTCAAATCTGGCACTACGGTCAAAGCTGCTACTTCACACTTCTTCCTCTCCGAAGGCGATATTACTTCTAAACGAAGTTTCTCGAACACTCTGATCAATATGCCTTCTTTTGTAAGCATGCAGCCCAACTGAGCTTCTCCTTTCATGCTCAAGGCATCGGCTACTGAATTTGCCTTGTCTAAGTGATAGTTTATCATTAAATCGTAATCATTTACGAGTTCCAACCATCTTCTTTGCCTCATATTCAAATTGTGTTGTTCGAAGAAATACTTCAAACTTTTCTGATCCATGAATATGGCACACTTCACCCCATAGAGATGGTGTCTCCAAATCTTTAACGCATGGATTATGGCCGCTAACTACAAATCATGAGTCGGATAATTCACTTCGTGCGGTCTTAACTGTCTCGATGCATAAGCTATCACCTTTCCATATTGCATTAACACACAACCTAACCCGTTCTTAGATGCATCGGTGTAAACCTCAAAATTCTTATCTAATTCAGGTACTGCTAGGATAGGTGCGGTCGTCAATAACTGCTTCAACTTCTGAAAACTCTCTTCGCACTCCTCCGTCTATACAAACTTCACACCCTTCTGAAGCAACTGCGTGATCAGCTTCGCAATCTTTGAGAAGCCCTCGATAAACCTTCTGTAATAGCCTGCTAAACCAAGGAAACTGCGAATCTCATTCGGCGTCGTCGGTGATTTCCAATCTATCACCATCTGAATCTTGGCTGGTCCACTTTGATTCCATCAGCCGAAAAAATGTGACCCAAAAATGTCACTTCTCTCAGCCAGAACTCGCACTTGCTGAACTTTGCATACAACTTCTCATCCCTTAAGGTTTGTAACACTGTTCTCAAATGTTGCTCATGTTCTACTTCGCTCTTCGAGTATATTAGAATGTCATCAATAAATACCAAGACAAAATTATCGAGATACGGATGAAACACTCAATTCATCAAGTCCATAAACACTGCCGGAGCATTTGTGAGTCCAAACGGCATTACTATAAACTCATAATGACCATATCTGGTTCCGAACGCCGTCTTCGGGATGTCCTCCTTCCTGATCTTCAACTGATGATACCCTGATCGAAGATCGATCTTAGAAAATACCTTTCATCCCTTGAGTTGATCAAATAGATCATCGATCCTTGGTAACGGGTATTGATTCTTCAGTGTCAGCTTATTCAACTCCCGATAATCAATGCAAATACTCATTGACCCATCCTTCTTCTTCACAAAAAGAACCGGTGCTCCCCACGATGACACGCTCGGCCGAATATAACCCATATCCAACAGCTCCTGTAGTTGGACCTTCAACTCTTGCAATATTTTCGCGGCCATACGGTACGGCGCCTTAGAAATTGGTGCGGCTCCCGGTTCAAAATTAATGATGAATTCAACCTGCCTGTCTGGCGGCAACCCTGGTAACTCCTTTGGAAACACATCTTCGAACTCCCTCACTATAGGTACATCTTGAACAGTTAGCTCTGGCTTCTCCTCCCCTTCCAAATACACCAAAAAGGCTTAATTCTCTGCCTCACATAACAACTTCGATGCTTGAATTGCTGAAATCACGGGCACTCTCTGCCTTCTTCTGAGCCCATACAAAAATGACTCTTCATCCCCTTGCTGCGGGATAATCACTCTCCTCTTGCGACATAAGATCGTCGCCTTATTCTCTGATAGCCAATCCATCCCTAGGATTATATCCACATCTTGAATATCCAGCACATTCAATTCTGCCACTCGAATTTCAGTCTCATTCAACTTGATTCCTAAGTCTCGGCAAACTAAGGTAGAAATAGTGGTTTCTCCTGAAGGTATTGTTACGTTCAAGTCTTGGCTATTCCTTTCTACCTTAAGTTCTAATGTCTTAACACATGCAGAAGAAATGAATGTATGCTATGCTCCAGTATCAAACAATACCATAACAGGTATATCATTAATGGATCCCATACCTGCAAGATTTCCTTCGTCGCGATTTCCGTCCAAGGCATATGCTCTATCCCTCCTTGGCTGCTCATCCCCACCTTGCTGGTTCCCGTCTTGGTTCCTCGGTGGTGCCTTGTTACCCTGCCTGCCTCTTCCTTGATTTTCGGCATTGCCTCTCCAAGGCTGGCGATTACCTCTGATCGCCCTCAGCTGCTGATTTATAGGCCTCAGGAAATTCTTGCGATTCCCACCTCCTGCCTGTAGAGTCAGACAATGGTTGGCTTAGTGCCCTTAGCCTCCGCAGTTGAAACACTTCACCACGTTCCGTTGGCAGTCCCTGGTGTGCCTTCTGCCACATCTCTGACAGTTCTGCTGGCCTGCATCCCTCTGATCACGCCCTGGGGCCATCTGGGGTTATTTCTCTGGTTATTCTGATTATCATTCCTCCCCTGGAAGTTCTGATACTGGTCCCGGTCCTGACATTTTTGACTGCCCTGACCTTGTACAAACTGCCTTGGTGGCTCTTCCCATTTCCTCTTCTGGATTGGGGCTGGTGCTTGTACTTCCTGCTCTTCCCACTCTATCATCTTCTTTTTGTTTTTGGACACCTCTATGTCCAGTGCATGGCTCAGCAATTCTTGGTAGTTCAAACCCTTCATCGTTGCTAGTTGTGTGCGGATATCCTCACACAGTCATTCTCTGAATTTATCAGCCATCTTCTGTGGCGTATCCGCCAGGTGCGGCGCCATCTGCAGCAACTCTTCAAATCTGGTATCATAGTCCTCCACTGACAACTTCCCTTGCTCGAACAGGAAGAACTCTATTTCCCTTTCCTTCCTGTACTGCTTTGGAATGTATTTCTCATACAGAGCTTCTTTAAACTTCTCCCAATTTAGTTGGGCCCTCTCCTCAGGTGCCGCTGACTTTACATACGTCTCCCACCATCTGTCTGCTTTTCCTTTCAACTGATAGGTCATGCAGTTGATTTTCTCTGATTCTGAGCACCGCATGTGCCTGAAAATCTTCTTGAGCTCTCGAACCCAATCTTCTGCAACCACAGGGCCTCCTGTCCCGTCAAACGTGGGAGGCTGCTGCTTTCTGAAAGTCTCTACCCACTTGACTGAGGGAATTGTTGGTGCTCCTCCTGGTGGTGGTGGAAAATGTTCGTCCTGAGTCGCCGCACTGTCATCATCTTACAGTATTTCATACTCTTCATATCCCTGATTGATGGGTACCTCCTCCCAATTCTGATCTTCATTCTCGTACTGCGGATTAACTCTCCCGCGACCTCTACCTCTTTGGCCTCTTCCACGGCCTCGCCCTCGGCCTCTTCCTCGGCCGCGTCGTCTACCTCTTCCTTGATCTAAAAAGTCCATTATCTTTCTCTGCAAAACAACACCAATCAGTATCTTCACAAAAATTTCAGGAGATAACATCCCTCTTAATAATTAACAAAATCATCCATCCATAATTAATCAAAGCTTTATAAACAACCATCATTTATAGCATAACCAGAGATAATCCATCAATATCCAAATAAAACCGAACTACAATCATCCTCTCGTAGTACATCACATAAAAGATCCACTAACATAACAAAGGTACAACAATAATATCATAAATATGTCAAATCCAAATACAACCACTAAGTCATTTAATAACAGCGCAACTCAATAGGATCCCTCAGATGGATCTTCCTCCTCATCGTCAACCTTCATCTTCCCTTTTCCTCTATCCTGAGTCGCTGACCTCCTCCCCCTGCTACCCTCGGTATCACTGGATATGAAAATTAGCGCATGAGCAGTCCCGTATCCTCCAAACATGTCTGCCCAACCACTCTCTGTAGGTTTCGGCCACATCTCCGCACTATGTGTACCTGCATCAAGTGTTGGGTATGCCTGACTGGGCTCTCCGGCGCATTGTGGTGGTGGCTGAACAGATGACGCATGTAGGTCGCAAAATCCTTGAGGTCCCATGGAGTCCTGGTGCCTAGGTGCACCCTGAATTGATGACGTGGAAAAGTCGCACCAAGCATACGGGTCATAAGCTCCTCCATGCTGAAACCCGGGCTGAGGTGGTGCATAAGCTGCCGAAGGTGTACATGGTATAGGTCGAACTCTCGGATGTGACGTAGGCCCTGCTACAGACGCATGTGTAGCTCTAGATGAAGCAGGTGAAGGGTTCCCGTCGGCAATAACCTTCCGGATCAAATCTGCCATGAAACGTGGAAAGCTTGCTACGGTGCCTGTCACACTATCACTGTACAACCTAGTCAATGTCAACACCCAATTAGTCCATTGGTCTTGCATAAGGTTCAGAATCCTCTCCATCGCCTCTCGGTCATTATTTCATAGATAACGCACTTTCTCCCACAATGCTAGGTAATCCACCAAAGTAGAAGCAAGGTTCTCCTCTGAAAAAGGACGATGCTCCCTGAACTACCTGACTAGTCTCTCCTGAGGGTCCATCTGCCATAACAACAAACTGTCAGTCCCAAAGTCAAAATAATATCACCATACACAACTCTGTGTCTCGGTGGCAACTCCGTCCTCCGACACACTATACCGAGGGTCCAACTGATCCTCGCGCTAACACACTCACTCGAGTCTCAACTACATCTGCCAGGCTCTCTGTGCATTCTGCACACTCATCACCAACTATCCTTGTGTATTCTGCACACTCAACCCAACTACTGGATTTTCCAGTTCACAAGAAATTTTCAATTTCACAACACAAAAGTCAAGGTTCTAAGTTCAAATAACCATGGGTGTCGTTTCACTCCACCCTTACAACATAAAACTCACATCAACCAACCAACCAACCCAAAGTAAATGCCTTTTCAAGGCCCAAAGTTAACTAGTTAGTCCTGATCCATCCTAATTAACTTCAGAATCAACACCACAATACACCACACTTACAGCTCAATACACAATTTAGCACATCTATAGCCATAACACCATAATTTCACACTACTTGCAATAATTTCAAGAATCAATCAAATCAGTTTCAAACCACTCTTGCAAAAAGGGTCTCCTCATCAGTGCCAAATTAAAACAATTTCCAAAATTTTCACAATCTCAGACTTTCTCAAATCACAACAACTTTCAAACTTTCACTATCAAATATTTCACCTTTCAACTCAATTTCATCAAACAATCAGTGTTAGCACTCTTGCTTAACACGAAAACAACACCATCAATTCATTTCAAACTCCCTGTTCAACATAAATATCCTCTTTTTCCAACTTTCAAATCACTTTTCACCCAATAAGCAAATGTTTTCAAAATATTCAAATCGTACTCAAATTACAAGCAGGAAATTTCAAAATCTTAAAACGTACCTCAGGTAGCGCAGGATGGAGTAGGGTGTAAACAAGAGCGGACACTTCAGTCAACTTCAAATCAAATCAATTCTAAAACTCGAAGTTTTCAAAAATGATTTTGATTTGTTTAAAACCCAAAACCTCGCTTTGATACCACCTCTGTAACGCCCCCAACTGACCTTCCCTAATTTGAGGATGCATTACATTGATGATCAGGTTTTACCAAACATTTTCTCATTTAAAATCAGCGAAAGACTTAAATAAATTAATGAAAAATTGGGAATAGCAATTAAATCCCAAAACATCGAGTCTACAATTTCAAGGAAAAGTTTAATATTAGTTTTCACAACACTTCAAAATATGGAAAGGAATAAATAGAGCGTGTAGCAGCGGTGTGTGCAGCGTAGTGGAGACATGCATATGGAGATGCATGTCTCAGGATCTTTAAAATCGAACAATATTCACCTCGCCTGTTTACACCCCTCGTACTCCAATCCTCGCTGCTCAACCTGCATAATTTAGAAACAATACGAGGGGCTGAGTACTAATGTACCCAATGGAAAACATACCCGAAAACATAAATTTATATAAGAATGCTATGCAACTCACACGGATGGACACGGGGTGTTGTTGAAAAGAACAGTGACATCCAAAACATTTTATTTGCACGTGCTATTTTACATGATATTATATCTGTTTACAGTGTTGTAATTGGACGTTGGCCGACTTCCAAGTTGCGATGATCAGTTCGGAATGATTACACACTCAACCTACTGTCATCTAAGTGCACTAGTCTCAGAATTTTACCTTTGAGACTCGATCGTTTATAACCACACCTGGATCCAAAACATGTGGGGGCTTTTCACCCCACTTCATAAATATGTGGGAGTTGTACACCCCACTTCACAATATGTGGGGGCTATTAACCTCACTTCACAATTTGTGGGGGCTTTTCACCCCACTTTAAACTTAATGAGTTCTAGCTCAGCACAAACCTAGTTCTAAACTCATTAGTATAACTCTCTGCCAATGGAAATAGACCAAGGACAGATATAATAGCACAAAACATGCATAGAAACTCATTTCAAAGTAAAACATTTTAACACATTTTGAAAAGAAAACACCTTTTTGCTTTTTATACTCAAATAGTTTCCCACCTGGCATTAGGCTTTCAGTAAAACAGATGCTTTCCCGCTAAATGTGTGTATGAGCTTATCTTTCTCAACTTTCAATCTCCTACAATAATCAGGGATAACTAAATTAGGATGGACGATCTAGGATAACAACAAACTCAACGAAACCAAAAACCAAATCACAATCGAACCCAAACTCCACATATCTCCATGATTTTTCCTTCGATCCAATCTAACAATATTCGTATTCAAAACCATATATCAAGGTATGATTTTACACCTAACATGCTCCTATAATCATAATATGAACTCATGAATCAGATATAACTCAAATAAGAAAAAAAAGGGTCAAGAAATCAAGTTTTATCCAAAAAGCCGCAGCCCATCCCGAACAGAAAGCGTCCGTCCCGAACGGGATGGACGGCGTGATTTTTTTCGCCCAGTCGTGGGTGGTCCCGAACGGGAAACACCCATCCCGAGCGGGATGGGTGCCCCTGTTGCCAATTGCCTTCACCGAGACGTTTCCCAAATGGGATGCTTCCGCCCCGCACGGGACGCGTCGACTTTCTCGCGCGTTCATGCGATTTCAACCCTGCAAATAAAAAAATCTCCCATCCTACCCATCCAATTTCACATGCAAACACATAAACCCCTTCCTCAATCATCCTAGATCATATAAGCAAGCTCCAAACACGAAAATCACACCAAAATAAAGGGATGGGAAGAAGCTCACCGAAAAACCTTCTTCACGGCGGTGAAGCTCTATTTCGGCAACCAAATTCGAAGCAGAAGGTATCAAACAACTCCCTTTGACATGAGGAACATCAACCAATCACCAAAAACTTGATTAAACCCCGATTCAAGAAGTTCTAAAATTCAAAACCCGAAATCTTAACAAGTTCAACGGCCTACCTTCTCTCTTCGATATCTCCGTCGATACTCGTCCTCACGATGCCCACTTTAGCTTGAAACGAAGCTTGAAGGAAGATTTTTCTGATGGTGGTGGTCGCTCGGTCTGGGGTGGCCGAAGTTGGCCAGAATCGGTCCGAGAAGGTGAGTGGCGAGAAGGGTTTGGGTTTGGAAATAGGGGGTAGCTGGAAAAATGATAAACTCTCTCTTCTCTCTCTCTCTACACTTATAATATGAGCTCAAATGAAATGCACATTTTCCATTCTATCTATTTAATTAGCATGATAAGGTCTCCACCATAATTTCACACTTTATATGATAAAGCACTTCCACTTACGACCAAGTGTCACCCCTATTACATGCATATACTTCCAAAACAATACATGCTACACCATGTCTCAATTTAATCCTTCAATCCTTTGCAAATTTATGAGACAATTTATAAATAATATTAAATCATGATATAATCCCACCTTATATCATTTTCCAAGAAATCTTGATACATGTCCAAAATTAATAATTAATCGAAGCTCGATTCAGGAAATTTGATTTCTCTAGCATGATAAAATAAAATCAAAGCTCTGAAATGAAAAATATACTTAAAATTAAAGAAATTCCTCTTTATTAAATTGATTAAGCATTAAGATAGCTTAATTACACTCGGGGTATTACATTAGAATTCCTCTGGCTTGTCTTGTTTGTCTTTATTCGTGAGATGAAACTAGACTTGATAAACTGGTGATGATCAAAGGTGGTGATATCTACCAGTTTATCCGAGTGGTAAGCTTCAGGGTGAGGTGGTTGTTTGTTCACCAGTTCGACGCCTGAGTCTTAGTTTTTTCTTCTCTTCACGATGACCAAACAAATGGCTTCCATCTCAAGCCCAGTTTGTCTTGATCAACTTCTTTATAGCTCAATAAACATCCTAAGTGGATATTACAAGTTTGTACCAAATAAGCTAATCTAGAGACACTTCCTAAGGGTGGTTTCCATACATGTTTGACACATCAAAACATAAAAAGGTGAAGGAATTTCCAACCTAAATTCCTAATAGGAGAATTTCAAAATTGTAGCCGTTTAGAGACATATAGGACATGTCCAATGGGAGGTATCTATTTTTTTGACGGGAGTAGGATGTTTTTCCTGAGGCTTTGCATCTGCTACATCCTTTTCGCACACAAGATGCCGACATGCCACTTTTGTGTCATAACGACTTCACCAGTCCGAGGAATTTAAACTTGTTAATATATCTTCAGTCTTTAAGAAATCTCCATTCTTAAAGACTGGTCTTCAATGATTCCTCTGACTTATTCTCTTTATCACTGTGTGTGAATTAAAATTGGTCTTATAAACAGGAGAAGACCCAAACTGGTGTCTTAGATTAGTTTCTTTGAATTGTCAGTTTCTAGTTGCGATCTAGTTTCTTCTCATCGTACACACGTTTCAAACTGGTGGCTAAGAATCTGACCCAGTTTGTCTTGATCATCTTACAACTAGATTAGTCATCTTAAAAAAATATTACAAGTTTGTATGGATTAAAGTAATCCAGAGACACTCTAACTTGATAGTTTGTATATATTCTTTTGACACATCAAAACAACAAATAGGTAGGAATTCTTCCTAACAATTATTAACTTGTGATAGATTAGGAATCAACTCATCGAATTGACCACCAACTAGTCACCATGATAATTAGGTTGAGTAGGAGACTCAATTGATCTATTATGAGATAAGAAAAAGTATTAAAGACAAGTTTGAGGGGACACAAAGAACAAGTCAGTCAAGAAAAGACAATTGCCAGCAGAAATAAAGGGAACTAAAGTATTAACCCCAGTAAGTTCGAAGATACTTTAGACTGACTTGAAGTCGTTCTGACGAAAAGTTTATAAAGTGACAGAAAGCATGTCAAAATTATGATTGAGGCTGAAAGAGTCATCAGATATAGCACATGACATTTTGCTCTCAGCTTTGAAGAAATGATGATTCTGACTACTCGACTGAGACTTACCTTCTGCCAGGGTGAAGAGGAATGGGCTCTATATTGGGCAGGTTTAGATGATGTAGTTGCACAAGTTAAAGACAATGAGTTGAAAGAGATTGTGCCCTGCATCATTGGTTTTGAAAGACAACGGGAACAAATGGTCTCCCGGAGAATAGTGAGGACTGGGAGGGTCTTAACCAGCAGAGCAAGGAGAAGTGTCCCAAGAATAGAAAATGAGTGTCTTTAACTGAGCAAGGACTACGTGGATCAAAGCCTAGCCCATCCGCACCAACAAAAAAAAACGTGTCACAAACTATCTCTAAGACTTAAGATATGGTTGCGAGTTTAAGTTGTTAGTTCAATAGGTTGAAGAGAACTGAGAAGTCGAAAACTGAGCAGAGAAGAGAAGCTGAGAAGAAGAGGAAGCTGAATGAATGTGGAATTGGAAAGAAGAATAAAGAAAATATAGTGGAAGGTCAAGTTAGAAAGTTAAAGGTTGAATCTGAAGGAGAGTCATCTAGTTTTTTTTATTTTATTTGTGTTAGATGAGAAGTTTTGATGTTTAAGTTTTGAATCAAGTCAATCATTTCCCTGTGAGACTCATTTAATTAAGCATTTATTTTTGTTAATCAGTTCTGAATTAACTAAATGTTGAAGAAATTGATAACTAGGAGACATCTATATCAAATGATCACTCTGAGCGGGGCGATTAATATCTGTCTGACAGTTAATGATATGATAAGATCACATTTATCAACAGTTGTAAAAGAAATCTTTGAGCCAAAAGATCTTGATCAATTTGAGGTTGTTAAATATGTCCCAACTGAAGAAAATGACTGAGTCCTAACTCTTAGTTGTGATGTGGAAACTGAGTAACATCTTTAGTTGATCAATCATCATGAGTTTGTGAAATGCAATTGAGCCCTAGCTCTCAGTTGTAAATATACATACTGGAATGAGCTGAATCATTCTACCAGAAATTTTTATCAAATAATGAGGGAAATAACTGAGTCCTAGCTCTCAGTTGATAAGAGCTATCAGTCAACGTGTAAGAAGGTCAAAACTAAAAATGGTAGCAGGATGATAAAAGTGGAGCAAACCAAGAATGGAAATATTCTTTGGACTCATGGTATTGACTTTCTGATTTCTACTGATCTGCACCTAAAAATGCAATTAGTTTCCCTTCCTGTGCTTAAACGAGAATATCTTCTTATTACTTAAGTTTTTAAGTGGGGGGTATTTATTTGATAAAGGATTAGAGGTTTAGGGGGATGTCGGTTTAATCGGGAAATCAACTGACAAGCTTTTAATTTCTTATTTCTCTAAGAATATAGTTTTGAAAACATCAAATAGAGGGAATTTATTATGATATTTTATAGTTGTGATGTGTCAAACCAACTCAATCGTCAATTATTTATATAGAACTTACAAGACTAGACAAGCAAGTTATAGTGATTCTATATATTTAACCTTGTATAGGGTTATTGAGTTGTAATAGATTAGGAATCACCTCGTCGGGCTGACCACTAGTTAATCACCAGATAATCAGGTTGAGAAGGAGACTAAACTAATCATATATGAGACACGACGAAGTCTTAAACACAAGTCTGAGGGCACACAAAGAACAAGTCTGTTAAGAAAAGATAATTGCCGACAAAAGACAAAGAGAATTAAGATCTTAACCCTAATAAATTTGAAGATACCTAGAATTGACTTGGAGCTTTTCTGATGAAAGTTTCTAAAGTGATAGAAAACCTTTCAAAAGTACATATTCGTACATAAAAGTGTCGGTTAGAGATGGGATCACTTGCCCACATTGACTAAAATTCAAATTAAAATTTTATGTCTCCTTATCCCCTATAAATACCCTTGAAAATTGACAAAGAGAAGGTTACGAATTATGTATTCAGAAATACTACACGACCAAGAACCTATTATCTGCGATTCAAAGCATCTCATTTGTCAGTCAATCCTCGTGTTCTTACATGAAACTCATAACTACTTAGCTTAAGTCTACCAGAGTCCAAACTCATTTCAAGGGATTTTGGATTCGAGACAGACTTGTTGATCGATCAGAAGTCTACCTAACAACCAACCACATTTCTATGTTATGTTAGGAATTTAAAATCAAAGCCTATCCAACTTTCAAGCCTAGTGACGTGTTCGCGGTAAAGCTTTCTAGTTTGAACCTAGTTGATTAACCTAACAAACTCGTTCAAGATAATGTGTTCCCGCTACTGGAAGAGTTCAGTTTTATAATTTATATTGCAATCTATTCTAGTAGATTTAAAAATCCATCTGGCGATCAAAGAGTGGACGTAAGATCTTTTAGTATCCAAACTACAGTAATATCATGTGTCTTTATATAGTAGTTTGTTTTACCTGCTTGCTTATTTAAAATCCAACAACTAACTAAGTTGTTCGAGTATTTGTTGACTTCAACTAACTTAAGAAACTTGATGTTTAAATCAGTTTTTGAAGTACCAACTGACATGAGAATGTGTGAGTTGAACCTATCACATTAAAACTTCTGCTACATATTAATTTTAGTATTTTTGGGAACAACAATTATGTTTTTAGTTTATTTATAATTATCATTACTTTTGAAACAATAAATTACCAACTAGTATAGAGATCATTCCATGGATCAAGATCGCAATCTTCTAAAAATTGGAAGGTTTATATATATAGGGTAGTGATTAGGTGATCAAAATCAACGCATGTGATCAATTTGAATCCGTCCCAATTTCGGTGCATTATTTGTGTTACCATCTAGCATTCAAGGGCAAAAATGTAAATAATAAATATTCAAGAATTTCATTTCGTGCAGTTCATAAAACATAATATGCATACGTTCGATGTAAAAAATGCAATATTTTGGGCATAAAACTGCAACATATAATCAATGCAAAAAATGCACTCAATATGAATACAAAAATGCATATGCTTTAGAATAAAAATGAAACTTATTCAAGTTAAGAATGCATCATTTGATGAAAAAAAAAAAAGCAAATATTTGGGAACATTTTTTATGCGTAATTGATGCATTTTTTATCCTGAACGTAATTATAATGAAGAACATATACCAGCTGAATATAAAATCAGGATTTTCATGCAAATCTTCTAAATTTAACATATTCAATATGGATATCATATGAATCTTCGTAAAAATACGTTTAATTTGATATATGATTCGTAAAAATAGATTTGAATCAAGAAATATATAATCGTTTGATTATATTGGGAGGAAAGAGAAAATTAAGAGAAATAATGTTTAGATCTAATAAAGATGACGGTTATTCAAACTTAAAGGCTAAATTACTAAGATACCCTAATTACCTTATTTATCTAATAAATCCTGAATTATCACAACCATTGGATCAACAAAATAAAGGATCCACATTCTTTCTCATTTAGGATGGGAAAATCTTTTATTATATGATCACTACTATATATATATATATAGGGGAGTGATCATATGAGAACCAGCCTTACCATGTGAAAATAAGAACTAATCTTATCCGTCCAATTCATGAAATCAACAGCTTAGATTTAATTTCGCTCGCTATGCATTATTGTTTGTATTGACTTTCATTATTGTAAAATGAGGGGTAATTTTGTACTTACATGAATTCAAATCTTTTTAGAATCTTAATTTAAATCTTGCGATCTTTCTTTCCTTTGCGATTTGCGATCTTCATTCCTTCTGTGATTCTATATTTTCTTCATTCATTCTCTCTGTGAAATCTGCTCGCCATTGTCTGCGTTCGTTATTGTTTGTGTTCGTCGTCGTCTGTGTTCGTCATCGTCGTCGGCGAGTTATGGATCCTTTGATAGGTAAGAATTGATAAATTCCATCTGTTACATAATAGAATCAGTTGTTTTCTGATATGATGTTCGATCATTAGTTATCATATTATGGTGATAGAATCGAAGATTCATTGTATGGGTTATTGATGATTTGTTTCTAGATTTTGAATTAGGTTTCGTAGATTGCTTTTTATGATTTGGTGTTTTCACTCTTAATTATTTAATTTGAAGATGTGCATTATATATCGTTATGAACTGCATTATATATTTGTAGTACTTATGTTATATCTGAAAGAGTGATTATTAGTTTACGTACTTTCAAATTTGTTTTATATCTGCATTATATAATGTTATGGCTTGCATTATTGTTTTGTAATAGTTGAATTATAAGTGAGTCAGTTATAATTAGTTTATGAAGGTTCTGCTCCGTTATGAGAATTCATTATATAGTGTAAATACATGCATTATGTATTGTTATGAATTGCATTATATATTTGTAGTACTTAGGTTATATATGAAAGAGTGATTATTAGTTTACGTACTTTCAAATTTTTTTATATTTGCATTATATAATGTTATGGATTGCATTATTGTTTTGTAATAGTTGCATTATATGTAAGTCAGTTAGAATTAGTTTATGGAGGTTTCTGTTCCGTTATGAGAATTCATTATATAGTGTAAATACATGCATTATATAGTTATGAATCTTGCATTATATGTTATAAGTTTCAAATTTAATTCATGTTTTTCTGTACAGATTCGTTTGTTCCAAAGTGTGATAACATAGCACCAAGCAGATGTAGAGGATAGCTGATGTGGTGTGCCTTGTTGGAAATGTGAGATTGTTGAGATCTTGGAGGCTCACCATCTCTCACAAACTAAGCATCCCTTGGCCAAAGTCTTCCTTGACCTCTCTTTACATCAACTCTGTATAAGATTGAGAGCTAGCTATGTTGAGATTGAGGATTGAGGAGATTTTGTCCCTTGTGTGTTCCACAATAGATTGTATTGCTATTATTGTATTGTATTGTTATTTGTCGACCCTCTTTCTTGTAACTTGTGATGTTTCTAGAAGATGTTCGATGAGTGATTGTAACTTGTTTTTAATTCAGATTTAATTACAATTTTATTCGCAAGCCACAATTTACGTTGCTTTTGCACATTTATTTTTATTTAATTACAGAAGAAAAAACACATTGAAATTATATTAACATATTTTTTAAGTTCAACATATAATGATAATATTTGTAGTATACAATGATAGTCCATAAATTATATATTGCAGGTCTGCTTTGTTCGATGAAACGCACTGCTTTGAATTATTACAAATGTTAGTAATATTTGTGTATTCGTGTTAAATTAAAGGGAAAATATATAATGATAGTATCTTCTCTATATAATGATAGTTTGTGAACTCTATAATGCATGTACATTGTATGTGTATTAAGAAGGTTATAATTCAAGGGTGAATTTTAATTATAACGAAAAGACTAAATTGCCCAATAATGCAGGTTTTTGGGGAAAAAATGCCCGCATTTTTTAATTAGATTTGGATCGTTGATTGAGCAAGATCTACGGCCGAGATAGGTTCTTATTTCTTATGGTAACTGTGGTTCTCAATGCATCACATCCCTATATATATATATATATATATATATATATATATTTGTAAAGGATAAGGGGATTACTTCATGTTTATGAATCATGCTATTAAGATAATGTAAAGCATAAGAAATAGAAGAGTAAAAACTGGTTGATGTAGATGGAGCCGATCCATAAATAATTATTAAGGGAATTCTATTTTGAATTTTAAATAATAAAAGTTATTTGATTAAATAAAAATATCAATTCATAATAATAATAATATATAAAAGCTTATACATTAAATTAATTTCAATTTTACGACCAAACATAAAATATTTTGTAGGAAGTAAGTCTACAACAGACAATGTGATTGCATTTTATTATTTTCTAAGGCAACAATGGATCATTCTTTAGTTATCAAAATAAATCAACAACTAAAAAAATCTTGTGACCTTATGCACGCTACTATTATTTAATTGTGTTGGATGGATCAAGGCATATTGAACTCCAGCAGTTGAAAAATTTTGAGTCTGAATTCCTGCAGTTGAAAACTTTGAGTAAAACAGAGAAAATTGTTCCTAAAGATTTGACCTTCAAATATATTCTCTTGTTCTTTGGAATCTGGTGAGGATACACTACCGAGTTGCGTTTCAAGAACTTGGAAGAAGTCGACTTCCTTCTTGTGTGGTTGTCACCTGATAAATTTGTAATTTAACTCACTTACGTATATTATTTTCTACTATTTTATGTGGTCTTATAGAGTTTATATATATATATATTTCATGCATGAGTCTATTATATGTGGTGTTATGCTTGTCATGATGTGTTTTTGCAAGTTTTAGGCTTAAATTCATTGGAAAATCGTTTCGAAAGCAGTTGACGTGCAAAAGTAGCAGTGTAGGGTTCCTCCACACAAGTAATTCGGGCTAGTGGAGCATAGCAATAGATAGAGCTGCGAGTTAGCTTTCCAACGCAACTGAAATTGGGTCAAATGGAGTTCGGGAGTGAGAGTTATGGCAAAAACCGTGAGACCGTGCAGATAGATCGAAGTAAGAACACGCGCGTCGATCGACGCCCATCCACCTCGGTCGACACGCGGGCAAATCAGGCGGATTTTGATTTAAATTCGAATTATATCATATCTTTAGCCCTAGACTTGATAAGATACACATCCACCCCTATAAATAGCCTTGTAATTTCGAGTTTTAAGTATCTTTTTCATCATTCGACATCTTTTGCTTTAGCATTGGAGTTTTTAGAGCTTTGAGAGTTAAAGAAACTCGAATCGCTTTACTTTTTCTTGTAAGTTTTTTATTTTATGCAATTTAAAACTTTTTTTTTTATTTCTATCTGCGATGAGTGGCTAGAAACCCTAGCGGGTTCTAGGGCAACGAATATCAATCTGTGATGCATGTTTAATTGATTAACAATAAATTGCTTTGTTTTGAATTCCTATTTTAATTATTAGGATTTATAATTAATCAGATCGAAAGATAGAATTAATTCTAGGTTTATAGTTGTTAATTGAAGGACTGGGAGGAGAAAATTAATAACAGGTAAAGGAATTCGAATACGATTAGAATATCTGTCCTAGGGGAAGATAGTAGTTGTAGGGTTTAATCTGTGGAGTTATAAAAGGTTGATTAGTACTGTGTTATTGAGGCCGACAAAGCATATACATTTTCACATACTAGTAACCTAGGCTATAATTGTCTGACCAAGAAATTGTAGCATATTATGATTTCCCACCAATGCAAGTTAATCAATGTACATGTATTCTGATTGATAGTTCGCCCTGGAGTCTGTGCCCTTTAATTTGATTTCCCAAACTCTTTAATTTTATGCACTGCTATCTTTACTTTTCAAAACAAAACCCTGAATTCAGTTGACTCGAACAATAGATCTTAGGATCATGGCTAGTACATGAAATAATTTCGTTATACAATTCCTCTGGGTTCGACAACCTTTGGGTACTCTTATAAATTTATTTGCCACTGTTCTGCAATTTATCTGTAGATTTTACAGTGATCAAATTAGCGTCGTTGTCGGGGATTTGTTAGATATTATTTTGTTACTAGTTTATTCTAGGATTAATTGGATTGAGTTTATATTTTTAATTTTGTGTGTGTGTGTGAGTTTTTGTCTTGACTTTGATCGACGCCTGTCCGCGTCGATCGACATCGAGAACTCATGTGCGTCGATTAATACTTACCCGTGTCGGTAGACGCCAAGCTAATTTTTCCTTGTTTTCTCTTTCAGGTGGTGCATGAATACTAGGTCTCGAGGAAAGCCGATTGAAGCTTTCAACCCTGAGATAGGAACACCTTTCTGAAAGAAAAATCAGAAGGAAAAGATGGAGCCACTAAACAATCAGATTCCGCAAGAAGTTGATCCGAATATGCCCCCTTTGGAGAATCCGGATGCACAGCTTACAGCGGGGGATGCTCTGGCACTGATTCAATAAGTTCATATGATGAGGGATGTAGTCCGACAGCAGAGAGAATAAAGAGATGCTGAAAGGGAAGCCACACTGAGAAGGCAGATGGAGCAAGAAAGAGACAGACTGTGTCTAGATGATGAGGATTATGAGGATCCAAACGCAATGGGGAGAACCTACAAGTGTCAGCCAGGAAATGAGGGATTCATCATTGGCATCAACGCCAATAATTTAAAACTCAAAACTGGGCTGATTCAGATGGTTCAGCAGAACCAGTTTGGAGGCAAAGCGACGGAGGATCCCTATACACACCTGCGGAGGTTCGTGGAGGTGTGCGACACAATCAAGCAAAACAATGTCGGACAAGATGTGATCCGACTGAGGCTTTTCCCATTTTCACTGAGGGATCAAGCCCAAGCTTGGCCGATTGGATTAGACTGCAGCAAGATCCGAACATGGGAGGAACTGCGAGCTGAGTTCCTCTCAAATTTCTTCCCACCCTCTGTCATCATTCAGAGGAAGATGGACATTCAACAATTCCATCAGAGGGTGGATGAGTCTCTATTTGAAGCATGGAGTAGGTTCAATGAACTGCTCAGGAGCTGCCCCAGCCATGGAGTCGATACTGAAGAACAGGCTCACATTTTCTACCGGGGCATGACTGAAAGGACTCAAGAGGGTCCGTGGACAACGCAACTAGGGGATCCATCATGAGCAAGTCCTTGGAGAAAGCACTTAAGCTTTTCGAGAAAATGGAGACTGAAGAGGGCGAACCCGAGGAGGCCTCTAATTAAGGTTGTGGATAAAGTGGAGACTGAAGATCCTCTCAAAACTGAGGTTGAGAAGTTGAGAGAGGATTTGGACAAATTGTTTGTGGGAGCTTCTACTGCTACGGTTGCACAGGTGCAACCCGAAGGTCCTGCGGAGGTGAGCTATCTGAATAGAGGAGGATACCCCTACCAGCACCAGGGAAGGAATGGGGGATATCAATATCCGTCGAGGAACCACCATGGTTTCTCCTACTCTCACCCTGAGGCAGTTGAGCTACCACCACCAGGATTTGAAGCTCATAATGGAGAAGTGGTGGAAAAAAAGAAAGACAACTTGGATGATCTGTTGGAGGAATTCATCAAGGCCTCAGACCAATGGTTCGGGAAGCTGGAGCAGGAAGTGACTGGAGTACACACTAAGGTCGATCGGATGGGGAAACACTTGTAGATGATCGAGATGCAGGTAAGCCAAATTGCCAGCACTGTTGGAGCCCAACACAAGCAAGGGCAGCTTCCGAGCACGACTGAGGTGAACCCAAGGCGTCAAAAGGATTGCAAAGCTATCACTTTGAGGTTTGGGACAAACTATAAAGGTCCCGAGATGGTTCGGGACGAGTCTGAAGCTCAAGAGGTGCAAAATCATGCCACTGAAGGCTCGACTTTGATCGACGCACGTCCCAAGTCGATCGAAGTCAAGGAGGTTGGTGAAGAATCGAGCGACGAAGAAGGCTCGACTACGAATAAAGCAGGTGGTGTCGATCGATGCATGAAGAAGTCGATGTCGACTGAGGCACCCCTGCGTCGGTCGAGGTCGAGGCCCACCTCGGGCAAAATTTTGGCGAATTCTAAAGATCCTGTCCCGCCTATGCCATTCCCTCAGAGGTTAGCGAAGCAAAAGGAGGACTCCAAGTTCTCCAGATTTTTGGAAAACTTAAGGAAGGTCAACATAAATATCCCGCTGATCAAAGAGCTAAAGGAAATCCTGAGGTACATGAAGTATCTTCAGAAACTGATGAGTGGAAAGAAGCAGTTCGTGGAGAACGAGACGGTGAAATTCTACGAGCAGTGCAGCCTGCTACTACAAAAGCAGGTGCCCATCAAGAGAAGCGATCCTGGATGCTTCTCTATACCAGTAGAGATTGGGGGATGCACATTCCAGTGAGTACTGTGTGATACTGGGGCCAGTATCATCCTAATGCCGTACTCCATATACAAGCATCTCAATATCGGCGAGATGAGGCCCATGGCTATCACTCTACAGATGGTGGACCGGTGTGTGTCCCCGCCTGAAAGGTATCCTAGAGGATGTGCTCATTCGTGTGGGCCATCTCATTTTCCCTCCAGATTTCGTGGTGCACGACATGAAGGAGGATGAGAACATGCCCATGATCTTGGGGCATGAATTCCTCGATACTAGTGCAACTCTCATTGATTGCCGAGGCGGCAAGATCACACTTCGGGCCAATGACAAGAAGATCACATTTGTGATCGACAAAAGCAAGAAGAAAGTGGAGTGCAACCGGATCACCACCATTGAAGAAGAAGATGAGTCTGTGGAAGAAGAAGTCGCTGCTATCGAGTGGGAGCGCGGGAATGAAGGGGTGAAAATATCAACTAAGCCTCCTCAATCCGAGCTCACCACCATCATCAAGGACCGTAAAGTTTACATGGTAGACGCCAAGGGTCAGAGAGTCTGGACCGGACCTCCTTGGTTTTGGTCTGAGGTATCATCGAGCTACGACGTTAAACAAAGCACTTGTTGGGAGGTAACCCAACCTTTTCAGTATTTTCCGTTTTTTTCGCATTTTTCTTTTATTTTGTTTTATTTTCGAATTTTGTCTACACTAACTTTGTTTTGCAGCATAAAAAAACATGAAGGATTGCTCAACTTCGATCGACGCGGCCTGACATTGAACGAAGTCAAGACCACGGCATGATGCACTTCAATCCCGAGCATGGATCGACTTAGAAGGCTTCACGTCGACCGATACAAGCCTGTGTCGGTCGAGGCGAAGTGTCAGATGCCCCAAATTTATGCCGTGCGAGTTCCGAAGCCTCAAGGGATAAAAAAATTGATGTCTGAGATCAAGTACCAGGTATATTCCTTCCCTTTTGTCTGATTCTCAAACTTTTTCCCACTCTTTAGTTGGAAATAAGTTTGGGGGGATATGGACAAAAGGAGGAATATTCTATCTTTATTTTCGCTTTCAATAATTTAATTTTTGCATTTGCATGTTTTTAAATTTTATTCTATTTTGTGGGGAAATTTTTTAGCTTTGTCAAAACCTGAATGAGATTGTGAGATTAGAATTGATTGAGGGTTGAGTTTGAATTGATAGGGATTGTGATTAGATGCCTATGAATGTAGAATACCGCATGATAGGGGTAGTTTGAGACTTATACTTGCATGTTGATTGAACTGATTTGTAGTTAATTGTGGAAGAAATTTTTAAACCCTTGTGTGAGACTTGAGCCCAATTTCGTTTGAAGTGAGATTCTCATGTGTGTTTTAATTTCTCTAGAACTTGCATTGTTTCTTTTTCGAGACTGCATAGTGTGCACAAGTTTAGGAAATGATCTTAGGTCATCTTTGTTAGCCAATTTCCTAAACACTGTCCCTTCACATGAAAATTTTCCCTAGTTAGCCACTTTAAGCCTTTACATTTTTTCTTTCCTTGTCTATGAGATTAAAAAAAGTATTGTCTCACTCGTGTCTTGAGTTGTGGTATATGGGGTGAATTGGAAGTGATTCGAGATAAGAAATATAAAAACTAGTGATGAAAAAGATGTTAGAAAAAGAGCTCAATTAATAATTAGGATTCTCATAAGCTCTATAAAAAAATTATTATGGAAGAGTATAAGAGATTAAAAATGAGCTAGAAAAAAGAAATTGAGTGTTGTTGATATATTTGAGGAGAAGGGTGAATGAACTTAGATGGTGGTTTGGATTGATTGAGGTGCGCACTCAATTTAATTTAGTCACTTGGCCAAAATTTCCCTACCCTTCACAAAAAGCCTATATTACAACCTAATTAAAGTCCTTTTTTTATTCTAGACTTGTGAACATTCTAGCAGTGGAGATAGTAGAAAATTTGCAAGCCTAAAGTAGAAATTCATTCATACATGTGTTCAGTGCTTTCATCTTTATCCTATACACTTGCGAGTTGAGCGAAACACTTCCCGTGAGTTCTTCCACTATTAATGGATTTTTTGTCTCTTTCAAATTGCTTGAAGATAGTGGATTTCTAACCTTTGACTGTGATAAATCTTGTGAGGCATTGCACTCTAATTACAAGACCTTTTGATTTCTTTCTTGCCTATTGATTAAGGACAATCAAACGTTCAAGTTTGGGGGGTTTGATAAGTTCGTAATTTAACTCACTTATCTATATTATCTTCAACTATTTTATGTAGTTTTCTAGAGTTTATATATACTCCCTCCGTCCCGGCTGAATTATCCCGGGTTGACCGGGCACAATAACCAAAGAGTGTGAGTGTAAAGTAAGTTGAGTGGAATTAATATTTTATTGTTGAGTGTGAAAAGTTGTCTTTTTAAGTAATGGGACAATTGAGGTGGGACGAACGAAAAAGGAAAGTGGGACAATTGAGATGGGACGGAGGGAGTATATTTCATGCATGAGTCAATTATATGTGTTGTTATGCTTGTCATGATGTGTTTTTGCAGGTTTTAGGCTTAAATTCATTGGAAAATCGTTCCGAAAGCAATTGGCGTGCAAAAGTAGCAGTGTAGGGTTCCTCCACACAACTGGAACTGGGTCAATCGGAGTTCGGGAGTGAGAGTTATGGCCAAAACCGTGAGACCGTGCAAATAGATCGAAGCAAGAACACGCGCGTCGATTGACGCCCATCCACCTCGGTCGACGCACGGGCAAGTCAGGCGGATTTTGATTTAAATTTGAATTATATCATATCTTTAGCCCTAGACTTGATAAGATACACATTCAACCCTATAAATAGCCTTGTAATTTCGAGTTTTAGGTATCTTTTTCATCATTCGACATCTTTTGCTTTAGCATTGGAGTTTTTAGAGCTTTGAGAGTTAAAGAAACTCGAAACGCTTTACTTTTTCTTGTAAGTTTTTATTTTATGCAATTTAAAACGTTTTCTTTTGGATTTCTATCTGCGATGAGTGGCTAGAAACCCTAGCGGGTTCTAGGACAACGAATATCAATTTGTGATGCATGTTTAATTGATTAACAATAAATTGCTTTATTTTGAATTCTTGTTTTAATTATTAGGATTTATAATTAATCAGATCGAAATATAGAATTAATTCTAGGTTTATAGTTGTTAATTGAAGGACTGAGAGGAGAAAATTAATAACAGGTAAAGGAATTCGAATACGATTAGAATATCTGTCCTAGGGGAAGATAGTAATTGTAGGGTTTAATCTGTGGGGTTATAAAAGGTTGATTAGTACTGTGTTATTGAGGCCGACAAAGCATATACATTCACATACTAGTAACCTAGGCTATAATAGTCTAACCAAGAAATTGTAGTATATTATGATTTCCCACCAATGCAAGTTAATCAATGTACATGTATTCTGATTGATAGTTCGCCCTAGAGTCTGTGTCCCTTTAATTTTATTTCCCTAACTCTTTAGCAGTAAGTGACCCTCCAGCTGAAGCTCTCACGTGCTTCTGGGTTTCATCATCAAGCCCTCCATAAAAATAGCAAATTTGTTGTTTCTCAGTAAATCCATGACACGGGCAAGCTCGCAACAGATCCTTGTAGCGCTCTCATGTCTCATAGAGGGACTCTCCAGAAAATTGCCTAAACTGGGCAATCTGAGTCTGTAGTCCGATGGTCTTGCTGGGTGGAAAGAACTGGATCCAGAACAACTTACAAAGTTCCTCCCAAGTAGTGATTTCACTGCGGTTCAGCAGCAGATACCAAGAGAGGGCTCTATCACGCAGTGTGAAATGAAACAACCTTAATCTGATGTAGTCCACCGGCATCTGATTCTGCTTGACCGTGTCACACAGGAGTAGGAAAGACTGGACATGCACATGAGGGTCTTCAGATGGTAACCCCCCTAACTCTTTCTGCTGAGCAGTATGAATCAAACCAGTCTTCAGCTCAAAAGTGGGTGTGTTCACCTTCAAGCCGAAATCAGCAATGCGATGTTGGTCAGTCATTGGCTCGTACATCTCGTCAATGGTCGGCTGTCGAGGCACTTGTGGAGGCTGATGTTCCTGTAATCTCAAGTTTATCTCCTGCAGTTGCCTCTACAGCTCGGCTATCTGCGCTGCTTGATAATTGTCGGCCATTGGGAATGCTAACTTTCTTCTGGCAGAATTCCTTCGACAGGTGGATTCGATTTCCGGATCTATGGGTTCAAGTATTGGACCCTTCGACCTACTTCACATATACTACCTGAAACAGAATACCAGAAGTGATTAACACAAAAGACAAAATAAAAATGCGTAAAAATAAAGTCTAGAGTAAATAGCATGATATCAGAATTAGTGTCAATTATAAATCTATGCAATCCCCGGCAACGGCGCCAAAAACTTGATAGCGTGTTTTACAACACGCAATTCTGCAATTGTACAGACCACTGCAGAGGGCAAGTAATAATTTATCGAACACAAAGATTGCAAATCCGAAATATAATCAAGCACTAAAGTATAGAGATCTTACTATTATCTAGACAAATCTGTAAAGGAGTTGGTTTATTTAAACTAGGCAGTTGTGAAAAGTAAGTAATTAAAAAGGCAATTAAAAGATTGAGTTTAGAAAATATAGGGAAAACAGAATTCCAGGGCAATCCACTATGATAAATAATTATGCACTATTTCTTCAATCCAATTCCAATTTAATTTCCAAACACATGAGTTAATCGCATTTGTGTTATCAGGTGATTCTTCCGAACTCTAAACTATAACATGGAAATAAAAGACCTAATGACTCCTTCTGGAAGCGCAGGAGGACTTCTACTCTTGATTAAAACATCAGATTTTAAAATCCTTTAATAACTCAAATTCCTTCCGGACATTCAATTTATTATATCTAATTATCCTGCAACCTATTGATAAACCTAGACCTTCCAGTTCGAAGATAGACCAATCAAATCGCCATCAATGGCCAATATCAAGCAATTAATCAAAACCCATGAATAATTACAATGTGAATGGAAAGGGAAAATTGAATTAAATAAACATGTGCATAAAATTCATCAAGTTTCAAACCCTAGAATCCACAAAGGACTTAGACAATCATGCTAAGTTCCATAAAACAGAGAAAGATAGAGTACGGAAACAAAGAAAACATGAAACAAAAACACAAGTCTTCAATATTGAATCTTCAGCCTTGTGCCTTTGAATTCTACTATGTTCTGCTCTCTCTGGCTACGCACGATCGAAAATATGAGGAAGGGAACCTTTTTTAGTCTTGGAAGCGCTTATTTATACTAATACTCTTCAAACCCAATAAGATATGGGATTTGGATCAATTTTTTGCCCAAAAAGTCACGATCAGCGACTCGAGCGTGTGCCCGGGTCGCCATCTATGCGCCGCACCAATTCTGCAAAATTTGCACGATCGGCGACCCATATGCATGATCGGCGACCATCGTTCATGCATTTTGGGTCACCGTTCGTGCGCCGAACCCACTGTGAGAATATATGTAATCGGCGGCCCATATGCATGGTCGGCGACCGCCGATCATGCATTTTGGGTCGCCGTTCACGTCGCGACTACAACTGGAAGATTTTTTGTCAATCTCTTCTCACTATTTTCTCTTCCCGGTGCAATGACACATCAACTAGTCTTCATGGTGCTCGATCCTATCCTGTAAACTGCTCAATTGTGCGTGAATCCTGCAATGACAACCCAAAACCAAGCCAAACGTAATATTTCTCAAAAGTAAATGAATATGTCATACAATTATCACTGAACCACCTAATCTTAGTCAAAAGGCCAGCAGATTCACATCAGTAAATGCACAAATTGAGTGTTTATCAAAGCCTCCAACGATTGAAGATCTTATTCCTGGCGATTGTGATCCTACCCATATCTTCTACGATGTCAGCTGGAGCAGCCATTTTCAACCAGTATGTTAGAAATCAAGGAAGGAAAGGAGTCGTTGAGATGATGATTTCTACCTCATCAAAGGAGCATTTAAAGAGAGACAAATGAGTAGATCAAAGAAAAGTGTCAAGTCATCACAACTGGAGGATATGACTTGACAAATCGGAAGCAAAAGGGATTAAGTTCCAATTTAATGCTCAACTACCGTTTCAAGTCAATCATTAATGGAGATAGCCAATAGGTCAGAAGGCAAAGAGTTCAGAGTAAATAAATGGTTGAGCGAACGTCATATGTTTCCCAAATCGCATTAAAGTCGAAGAATGGAGCTCAAAAGCTGAGTAGCTATAAAAGAGGATGAAAAAACTGCCAGGACAATTTATTGAGGGAGTACAACTGTTTTAAACAGGAAGAAGTGTGCAGTTCAGCAAAGGAAGACAGTTGCAAACTGTATCAAATAGCTTGTTGAAACTGAGGGAGAAGGAAACTGATTAAAGTCAAAGGGGGCGCGTTTTTGAATTGATTGAAATGATCAACTGCACGATGCATTAAATGCTAGCAGCATGACGGTATATTACGCGAAGCCACGTTGATGCACCAGCACATGTCTCGCACGCCACAACAGAATGGCAACAGGCGCCACGTACGTCAGCGCTCTAGAGAACCATTGATCAGATAAATTGCTATTCATCTCAGCCGTGGATCCAACAAATCATAACCCCTCTTTAAACCTTACTGATCGCAATCAAACTCATCATTCACTCTCTAAAAATTCTTCCGAAAGCAGAAGTGTTCATCAATCGGTGAAGCTCATATTCATCTACCTTTTCTTCTCAATCGCAAAGGGCAAAAAGAAGAATGCTCATAAAGTCGAAAGCTCCAGCACTTCAGAAAATCCTGAACTATATACAGTAACGGAGAACACATCACATGCAAATCTAGCCCAAATCATCCTTGATGATATTCTATCCCACAGAGTTTAGAAGAGGTATTTGAGGGTAGGGCAAGTCATCAAAAAAAAAGATTCTAAATTGGCAAGCCAACAGATCAATCTCGTCAGATGAAGGAATTGTTCGTGAATTGATAGATGAATTGAGGAAAGAAAAGTTGATGCAATTTTTTACGAAATCTCCCAGGCGATTCAAGCCCCATAGGGTAGCTGAATTCTACTCGAATGCTATATTCATCAAGAATGAGAAATTTTTCAAGACGAGAGTCGAGAAAAGAGACATTGTTGTTAGTCTTGATCTTCTCGCTCAACATCTGCACCTACCCACATCTGATGTCCAGGCTGCCAGTTATTTTGGAGAAGACGATGCAGAGATGGAGAGACGCTAGAATGAGTGGGAGAGAAGATTACAGAGGAACCTTCAAAGCGGCGACAAAAGTTACTCAATTAAAGCCCTTCTATAAGGTTCTTAGCGAGATAGCTCTTTGCATGATATATTGTGGGTCTGGATCATTCTCAGAACTGAGTCACCCAAAGTATGCTCTGATGATGGTTCTAGATGACTGTTCAGGTGGAAACTGGGCTGAGTATATCTTCTATCGACTACTGGAGAATGCGAAGAAGAAACGCACCATTGGAGAACAAGGGAAATTCTCTTCAAGTGTCGGTTTTGGATTGAAGGTTATGTAAGATTTGAGTCTACAAAAGATAACGCGAGTTGTCACTTTAATTAACTTGCCAAGGATCGTTCATAGGATATCGAAAACAAATTTTAATTAAATAAATCAGGCGAACATAAGCATGCTCCTACAAAATTAATTGCAAAGGGATGGATCTATGGAATACCTGAATTCCAGCGATTGATCTAAAAATCTAGATCGATGACGGAGACATGTTCCAACAGATCTGATCTTCTGATCTGTTCCCTTGCTCCTCGGAGATCTGGTGAGGATACGCTACTGAGTTGAATCAGAGATCTTGAGGAATCGATCAATTCCTCCTTACTGATAAGCCGTCGCCCTTCTCTCTCTCTTCCCTCAATATTTTGTGTTGAATATTAAAACCCTTAAAGATATGATAGAGAGAAAAAGGTATATATAGTATTAGGGTTTGAGAAACCCTAATACCAATGGGCTTTGAGCAGTGATTGGGCCAGAACAGGGATCAAATGCAAATAATAAAGTGCGCCCTCATTATTAATTAATTCTTCCTTGTTCAACCCAGAACATAATTAATTAATAAAACATTGTTATAACCTTCACCATGGTAACAATGTTGACTCACCCCTTTATTACCACGTAATTAGGAACGGGTTGCATTAAACTAACATGATTCACATATTTAAAGTTTTAGACATTCATTAATTAATTTGGCATATGACAATTAGCCATAATTAATTAATCTCTTATTTCCTGATTAGTACCACTCACTCTTTTTCACTTATGCTTGTATTAATAATTCAGCCTGCATGACAAAGCATAAAGAACCTTGCGAGCTCATCAGGGAATGTCACCATCCTGAAGCGGATATGTTTACCTACACATCCCACTGTTGATCCCATCAATACATAAAGATGTACCGGCACATACAAGTAGCTAGGATAAACTCACTTTTGAATTGATGTGCTGCAGCTTAAAGCGACAGTCTATCCATGGACTATATCAGCTGTGATACTATTTATATCTCGCTAGGTCAATTGAGCCATATGATCCTCTGTGACCTCCTACACATCATATGCTCATCCCTATCGACGAGATAATAGGATATTATAGTTCGTTGTATATTCATTGTTATATCAGATAGCGAGCATTGTTGATGTAACACATATATGAAGACCAGTATATAAAACACTTAATCATATATGCTTTCAGTATACAATCCCAACAATCTCCCACTTATACTCAAAGCATAATACCATTACTTTTACAGAGTATTAAGTGTTTCTATAAAATCTAGCTATTGCAAAAAGTAGGACACGGGGTGTCAGGCTTCAGATCTTTAGTCCAAGACCACGAACGTGTTCTTCATAGATCTTCTGAGGTAAACATTTTGTAAATGAATCGGCTAGATTCTCCTTCGTATCTATCTTTTTTATTTGCAAATTGCCTCTTGCTACGATTTCTCGTATGATGTGGTACTTCCTTTCTATGTGTTTTGAAGCCTTGTGAGATCGGGGTTCCTTCGAGTTTACCACTGCACCAGCATTGTCACAATATATTGTGACTACTTTAGGCAAACTCGGAACAATATCAGTTCTAAGAGGAAGTTCCGAAACCATACAGCTTCCTTTGAAGCTTCTGAAGCTGCTACATATTCAGCTTCCATGGTGGAGTCCGCGATACATTTCTGTTTCGCACTCCTCCAAGATACAGCTCCTCCTCCCAAGGTAAACACATATCCAGAGTTCGATCTCTTCTCATCTTGATTTGCTTGGAAATCTGAATCCGTGTACCCTACAGGACATAAGTTCTCACACTGATATACAAGACATAAGTCTCATGTTCTCCTCAGATACTTGAGAATGTGTTTAACTGCATTCCAATGCGCCTGACCGGGATTGGATTGATATCTTGCCGTCATGCTAACAGCATAGCAGATATCTGGCCTCGTACAAAGCATTGCATACATGAGACTTCCCACTGCAGAAGCATATGGTACTAAAGACATCTCATTCTTCTCTTTCTCTATCACAGGACACTGTGACTTTGAAAGACGTTTTCCATGACAGTAAGGCAACAACCCTCTCTTGGAATTTTGCATGCTAAAACGAGCCAACACAATATCAATGTAAGAGCCCTGAGATGAGCTTAACGTTCTTTTCCTACGATTCCACAGGACTTTCATCACAAGGATGTAACCAGCATTTCCCAGATCTTTCATTTGAAACTGCTCGGATAACCAACATTTTAGCCTGACAACACTTACACATCGTTTCCGAATAGGAGAATGTCATCTACTTAAAGTGCAAGAAAAATCACGCTTCCATTGACACATAAATGGTACACACAACTCTCGTTTTCGCACTGTGAAAATCTATAGGATTTGATCACATCATCAAAATGTTTGTTCCATGATCTTGAAGCTTGTTTAAGTCCATAAAGTGACTTCTTAAGTTTCCAGACAAGATGCTCTTGATCTTTCTGCACATACCCTTCTGGATGTTGCATGTAGATGTCACAAACTTCTTCAAGGTACCAGTTTAAGAACGTGGTTTTGACATCCATCTGCCAGATTTCAAGATCTATGTGTGCTGCTATGGACAGAATTATTCGAATGGATTTTGACATTGCAACAGGTGAGAAGGTTTCATCATAGTTAATACCTTCCTTCTGACTATAACCTTTCGCCACCAACCTGGCCTTAAATGTCGTTATGTTACCATTTGAATCCTTCTTTCTCTTGTATACTCACTTACTGCCTATGGCTCGAAAACCATCTGCTAGCAAGGATTTCTGGTAGACATCCATAGTTGTGATCGATTCAATTTCAGAATCCATGGCTTGACGCCATTGATCAGCATCCTTGTCACTCATAGCTTCATTGTATGTCCATGGGTCGGTATCATTTAGTCCGTCTTCAGGGATTAAGTCAGAGGACTCTCCCAGGAACATATACCGCTCAGGCTGCCGAGGTAGCCTCCCACTATGATGAGGCCCATTTAATGTGTCTGTGTTAGGTGCATTCACTTGTGATTCACCATCTTGCACAGGCGGCCGTGCAGCTGGTTCTATACCTATTCCAGGTATGCTCAGACTGCCACGGGGTTCTCCTAATGGATTTAAATTGTTCTCTTCAATTTCTTGAAGTACAATTTTGCTCTTGGTTTTGTGGTTTCTTACAAATTCATCCTCTAGGAATTTTGCGTTGGTACTTATGATGACTTTCTGATCTTTTGGATCATAAAAGAAACCACATTTTGTTTGCTTAGGATAGCCTACAAACAGCATCAACTTAGACCTTCCTTCCAACTTATCAGCTTCCTTATTCAACACGTATGTTGGACAACCCCCACACTCTTATTCTTGATAAATCAGGCTTTCGCCCATACCAGAGTTCTATAGGGGTTTTAGGAACTGACTTGGAAGGAACCAATCTAAGTAAGTACGTTGTTGTCTCTAGCGCATATCCCCAAAAAGAAATAGGTAAGCTGGCATAACTCATCATTGATCTAACCATTTCCAACAGAGTCCTATTTTTTATTTTCGCCACACCATTCTATTGAGGGGTGCCAGGTGCGGTCCACTCGGACGTAATCCCTTGATCTGCTAGATACTGTAGAAACTCATTGCTGAGGTACTCCCCACCACGATCAGATTGTAGTGTCTTTATGGTCTTGTTTAACTTCTTCTCTACCTCAGTCTTGAACTCCTTGAATTTCTCAAGGCATTCAGACTTGTAGTGAAGTAGATAAACAAACCCATATCTGGAATAGTCATCTATAAAGGTGACAAAGTATCTATGCCCACCACGGGTTTGTGTTGACATAGGTCCACACAGATCAGAGTGGATGAGATCCAACAAATCATTTTCTCGAGACTCAGTTGCCTTAAAAGGCATGGTCGTCATCATTCCCTCTATACAAGACTCACAAAATCTGTGTGGAACTACCTGGATTGGGTCCATAAATCCACTATCAACGAGTTTCTTGATTCTTTTAAGATTGATGTGACCCAGTCTCAAGTGCCAAAGATATGTAATATCCTCACTTGAAGAAAATTTTCTTTTCTGTTGGTTAGACAAATTATATGCCTCTTTCACTGTTGGTTTGTTTGAACATGTAATAACATAAAGAGAATCTTTCAGTGACCCATGATAGATAACAACATTATTTCTCATGATAGAAACATCTCTACCAAAAATAACAGAAAATCCATCATCAAAAAGTTTGGAAACTGAAATCAAGTTTCGCCGAAAATTCGGCACAAACAAAACATCTCTTAGTGTTAAAACATTATTGCCAAAACATAAAGTAACATCTCCAATTGCTGCAGCAGAGACTCCATGGAGATGGTAACTTCGCCATCCTCAAGCTCTCTAGTCAACTCGAACCCCTGCATAGAGTAGCAAACATGATTAGTAGCTCCAGTATCCACTATCCACGAATGGATAGAAACTGATGCTAAACATGTTTCAATGACTAGTGCAGAAGATGACGTACCTTGTCCCTTGGTGACAAACACCGGACAATTTACTTTACAGTGACCTTTCCTCTTGCATGCAGAACAGACCTTTCTTTTGTAAACTTTGCCTCCAAATCTTTCAATAGGAACATCACCACATGCTTCCTCCATGCTCACATCCTCTACACTCGGAAGTGAAAAGTGATGATCAAGCACAGCAGCAGACAAGCATTCATTAATCGACTGAGCAGCTTCCAAGAAGCAGATCAGTTGATCAAAATTAAACTTCTTGTCATTAGCAATAGAAGTGAAATCATTGAAAGATTATGGAAGGGAGTCAAGTATGACATCATTCAACAATTGATCATTCAGACTTCCACCATACAAGATATAAAATCTTCTGAGGTATTCCATGTGCAACACATGTTCCCTAACCTTACCACTTTCAGTCATCTTACAGTTTACAATTTGCATTATAAATTTGGCATTGTCAGTCTGCCCAAGCATACCATAAGTCTCGATCAGATCTTTCCAAATCTCAACCGCATCAATACAAAACTGATACTTGAGACGGAGTTCCTCAATCATGGACGACCTGAACATTGATAAAAGCTTATCATTGTTCATCATCCATTTTTGAAAAGACTCCTTTGAAAAATTAGAAGACTCAATCGAAACGCAGCCGGGCGAGGCACAAGTAACACAAAAACAGTATGAGTAGCAAACATACATCTCTCCATGAGCCATTCCCATTCCAGGAAATTCGAACCCTGCAAGGGATTTTGTGCCAAAATACGAACAATAATAGACATATCTGAAAAACAATAAAGCAAAAAATAAGAACATACAACAAAATAATTGAAACAAAGATGCATAGTAACCTTTAGATAAAACAACACAACTTGTTTCATCCAATTGCCCAAGCTAATTTACCGCAAGCTACTGAAGTAAATGTTTACGATAAACGCTCAACCAGAGCTATAAAGATCCCTTTAATTTCAGACCATGTCAGGTATCCGTTGGCAAAAGAAATTAATATTGGAGTTACCTTAGACCATGTTCACCTATCTTGAGCAGGGATCTCATGCATGAGTTGTGCTCAGGCAACATCTAAGCCAAGTAACCACAATCCTGACTCAGAATAATAAAAGGCGATTTGGCATACGTACTAGACCCATACCGCATGCCCTTTACGTCCTTCGTTATCTCATTTAATTTAATCTTAGAGACTTGTAGGAGTTATCTCAATGCAAGATACTAAAGTAGACGTTTGCTCAGAGGCTCCCACTTCTCATCTTAAAATAAATTTTTTATTTAGAAACCTCATCGCATTAGAACTTGTAAGTTATCTCTAACGCAAGCTACTGAAGTAGATGTTTACGCTTCGAAACACCTTACTTCCAATGAGAAGTCGTATTTGTGGAGGTCTAATGATTTTAGTTTAAAAGATTAACCAAAATCCAGCTTAGTATTTTAAACTCTAAAGGTTTCATGTGCACACATTATTTTATGTCCAATAAATTATGTCATATCTAAAGTTCCATCATAAATTAATATGAATCCAGGAATTTATAGACATAATTTAAAACACAAAATAAATCACAAAAAAACATGCTCAGCAATTAAAAATTACAACATGCTTTTAAAATAAATAATAAAGCAGTAGCATGCTTATCCTATTATTTACTAGTGCGCACATAATAAATCACATCATACGAGAAAACTATTAAATAAACAAATAAAAATTTCTCGTGGCCCCTCAGATGCGATTACATGGGAAATAATTAAATCTAACTATTACAAGATTTAGTTTCTGATACAGATCTTCAATTAGGCCTCCGTTGGACTTGAAATCTGAATCGGGCTGAAAAAAAGCAGTTGGGCTGCAAATTAGGGTTTCTGGCCCAACATGAGCAACTAAACCCTAGGTTTGGAAACCCTAGCTGCCACCCTTCTTGCAGCCGCCGCCTGCGGCCGGAGTTCACACCCAGCCTTTGCCGCCAGCCGTGCCCGCAGCCCAGCCACATCCCGGCACTGCCACGGCCACCGGTGAGTCGCTGCAGCCATCCCCAAACCGCGAGCTTGCTCTCGCAGTTGCTGCGAAAACACCACTCGCCTCCTGCACGCGGCTCTGTTGTCCGACGCCACCACCATCTTTGCCATGAGAGGCGACTGAGAGAGCGAGAGGAGAGCTGGGTTGCAGAGCCGGCGAGGGCGCGGCCCAGCCACACGCAGCACAGGTCTGTTGCACGCCGCCGCCACCCCCGCAAATAGGGTTCCGCTGCGAACCCTGCTCATCCGCCCGCTGCAACCAATACAAAACGGGCCGCCCCTCTCAGCCGACGCTCGCCCGGAAAGCACGCCACCTTGAGCACACCGGAGACGAGCCCTGGTGGTCAAAGGAAGCGCGCGCGCGGTGGGAGGCAGCCCAGCCGCGCGCAGGCCAAACCCTAGGGGTTTCCTGCACGCTGCCGCCCTCTGCCGTCGTTGGTCGCCGGTGGCTGGTGATAGAACTGCTGCTGGAAATTCTTGTTCTCCATCTTCAACTTGGTTTTTGGATATTTTTACAGATTTAAATAAAAATACAAAGAAATAGATCTAGATCTATTATAGAATTTTTTCTATCAATCTATCCACGGATTTTCTCGTGGTTAAAAAACAAAAACCAAAAAAATCGAGAAGGCCACGAGAAAAAAAACATCCACAACAATTATAAATCCATCCATGAACATACATATTTATTTAATCAAAATTTATTCTGGATAGAGCCTAAGAACTAGAACATGGCTCTAATACCAATTGTAGGATTCGAGTCTACAATAGACAACGCGAGTTGTCACTTTAATTAACTTGCCAAGGGTCGTTCTTAGGATATCGAAAACAAATTTTAATTAAATAAATCAGGTGAACCTAAGCATGCTCCTACAAAATTAATTGCAAAGGGATGGATCTATGGAATACCTGAATTCCAGCGACTGATCTACAGATCAAGATCGATGACGGAGAAATGTTCCAACAGATCTGATCTTCTGATATGTTCCCTTGCTCCCCGGAGATCTGGTAAGGATACACTACCGAGTTGAATCAGAGATCTAGAAGAATAGATCAATTCCTCCCTACTGATAAGCCGTCGCCCTTCTCTCTCTCTTCCCTCAATATTGTGTGTTGAATATTAAAACCCTTAATGATTTGATAGAGAGAAAAAGGTATATATAGTATTAAGGTTTGAGAAACTCTAATACCAATGAGCTTTCAGCAGTGATTGGGCCAAACCAGGGATCAAATGCAAATAATAAAATGGGCCCTCTTTATTAATAAATTCTTCCTTGTTCAACCCAGAACATAATTAATTAATAAAACATTGTTTTAACCTTCACCACGGTAACAATGTTGACTCACCTCTTTATTACCACGTAATTAGGAACGGGTTGCATTAAACTAACATGATTCACATATTTAAAGTTTTAGACATTCATTAATTAATTTGGCATATGACAATTAGCCATAATTAATTAATCTCTTATTTCCTGATTAGTACCACTCACTCTTTTTCACTTATGCTTGAATTAATAATTCAGCCTGCATGACATAGCATAAAGAACCTTGTGAGCTCATCAGGGAATGTCACCATCCTGAAGTGAATATGCTTACCTACACGTCCAGCTTAAGCAGGCCACACACAAATTGCCAACACCCAAAATGCAGATATAAGAGTACATAAAAGACTCGCCATCCTAGCAAATCAAAGTGTGGTCCATCTATGTGTGCCCCTAGCCTTCTGCTAGGTTTAAGATCATAGGAAGTATGTTGGGGATCTGGCTCATTCATATCTCACTGAGAATGGCACATCCCACTGTTGATCCCATCAATACATAAAGATGTACCGGCACTTACAAGTAGCTAGGATAAACTCACTTATGAACTGATGTGCCGCAGCTTAAACCGACAGCCTATCCAGGGACTATCTCAGCTGTGATACTATTTATATCTCAATAGGTCAATCGAGCCATATGATCCTTTGTGATCTCCTACACACCATATGCTCATCCCTATCGACGAGATAATAGGATATTATAGTTCGTTGTATATTCATTGTTATATCAGATAGCGAGCATTGTTGATGTAACACATATATGAAGACCAGTATATAAAACACTTAATCATATATGCTTTCAGTATAAAATCCCAACAATCTCCCACTTATACTCAAAGCATAATACCATTACTTTTACAGAGTATTAAGTGTGTCTATAAAATCTAGCTATTACTAAAAATAGGACACGGGGTGTCAGGCTTCAGATCTTTAGTCCAAGACCACGAACGTGTTCTTCATAGATCTTCTGAGGTAAGCCTTTTGTAAATATATCAGCTAGATTCTCCTTCGTATATATCTTTTGGATTTGCACATCGCCTCTTGCTATGATTTCTCGTATGATGTGGTACTTCCTTTCTATGTGTTTTTAAGCCTTGTGAGACCTGGGTTCCTTCGAGTTTGCCACTGCACCAGCATTGTCACAATATATTGTGACAACTTTAGGCAATTTCGGAACAATATCCAGTTCTAAGAGGAAGTTCCGGAACCATACAGCTTCCTTTGAAGCTTCTGAAGCTGCTACATATTCAACTTCCATGGTGGAGTCCGCGATACATTTTTGTTTCGCACTCCTCCAAGATACAGCTCCTCCTCCCAAGGTAAACACATTTCCAGAGGTCGATCTCTTCTTATCTTGATTCGCATGGAAATCCGAATCCAAGTTCTCACATTGATATACAAGACATATGTCTCGTGTTCTCCTCAGATACTTGAGAATGTGTTTAACTGCATTCCAATACGCCTGACCGGGATTGGATTGATATCTTGCCGCCATGCCAACAGCATAGCAGATATCTGGCCTCGTACAAAGCATTACATACATGAGACTTCCCACTGCAGAAGCATATGGTACTAAAGACATCTCATTCTTCTCTTTCTCTGTCACAGGACACTGTGACTTTGAAAGACATTTTCCATGACAGTAAGGCAGCAAGCCTCTCTTGGAATTTTTCATGCTAAAATGAGCCAACACAGTATAATTGCTCGGATAACCAACCTTTTATGCCTGACAACACTTCCACATTGTTTCCGAACAAGTTAGCTATCTGATCGAGCGGATACTCGGTCTTCGACAGGAAGGAGTAGACCTTGTGCCCTCAGATTTCATCCCACCAAAAGACTCAGTCTACATCACAATTCCAATTGAAGGTGGAGATGATGGCGGTAATGATGGTAATAATGGCAATGATGATGATGATGGTATTGGTGATGATATAGAAGATGCCAGCTTTAGAACAATGACCGTGTATATCACTACGGAAGCCGATCTTGTTGTCATACCACTAGTTCAAACTGGCGAAGATACAAAGAAGACGAAGAGAACTGGCACCTCAGGTCCAGTCAGGAAACCCAAAGAAAAGGGTACTACCTCTTCAAGTTCAAGCAAGAGAACGACGATTGTGGAACAATCTTTTGACGAGCCTCGGAAGAGAACGAGGAGGCACCAACAGCAACTAGAGACTATTGTCGAAGGTGAAATGCACCACCTTGAAAAGGGTAAGCAAAATATTGGCAAGACAAACCAGGAGGATGACAGCTCAGAAGAAGCTTATTTTCAATAAATCCCCTGAAGGAGTTAGCCAAACCTCCCAACCGCAAGAGCCGTTTATGAATCCAGACATCATTTCTGAGGAAGCATTTGAGCATGAGCAGCTCAAAGCTCTTAATCTTTAGTCAGCTGAGGAGCAACCATATTTTGAGGAGATGCATTGTAGCTCATCCAATTCGGAGAAGACCACATCTCAAAGGTCAGTTTCACATGAAGATGGCCATACAACCTCCAACTCAAGTGACGATGAGGTCTTTAGCCATGTCAAGTAGAAAGGAGAGGCACCCCTCTGGGATTTAGGGGGAACTGCTTTTGATAATGATCATGCTGAAGCTATCGCTGAAGACAGAGCAGAGACGCTTCTGGAAAGCATTCGCAGAAGACTGGCTAAACACCAAGATGTTCTGAACGAGTTACGTCGTGCACAAATTAGAGCAGCCTTTCAGGCAAAAGAGTATAAGATATTTATCACTCACAGCTGAAGAATCAGCAGCCGAACAGGCCAAGGAAGAAGCCGAAGCAGCCGAGAAGGACCGACTTGAGGCCGAAGCCGCTGAGAAAGTGAGGCTGAAGCTGAAGTACCAGCCGCTAAGAAAGCACGACATGAAGCTGAAGCCGCTGAGAAGCGAGGTTAGAGGCAGAAGCTGCAGCCGCCGAGCAGGCGAGACTTAAGGTCGAGGCAGCTGAGAAGGCCAGGCAGAGACCGCTGAAAAGGCAAGGCTGGAAGCTGAAGCACTTGCAACAAAGCAAGCGCGACTAAAGGCAGAAGAAGTAGCAGCAGCTGTTGACGCAAAGAGAATGGAAGAAGAGGCAAATTTTGAAAGAGCAAGAACAGAAAAGGAGGCAGAAACTGCAAGGCTAAGAGCAGAAGAAGAAGAAGCCGCATTTGCTCTTCAGCATCTAGAGATATCCACTGTTACATCTCAGAGCCAAACTGGTGGAGACTCAAGGGCACTCACTATCACTGAAAGATCTTTGTCTCCAAATCCCTTATCAGTAGCAGCTCCTACTCTCACCCTTAGTGCAGTAAATGCTATGCATGAAGAACTGAAGCAGCATTTCAACCAGCAATTATAGGCATCACTTGTATCGGTTTTTTATTTCGTCAAAAAGGGGGAAGAAAAGATAGATGAGTTATTGAGGATGCAGTTGGAAGTTTTCAACATGAATGAAGAGGAGAGGAGGATGCGAGATGAGCAGATCAGATTGGAGTTGGAGTCAATGAAATAGGCCCACGAAATCGACAGAAATATGTTCAAGGAATTGGCCAAGAACTTTGGGATGTCACTTGGTGCCTCGACTTCAATTGCCACTCCTAAGCCAAAAGATGCAGACTCCCCAAATCAAGGCCACTCGAAGGACAAAGAAGATCAAGAAAGCTGAAAGAAAAATGGTATTCACTTCTTGAATCCTTCTTTCGTTTTTGAAACAGTTTTTAAACTGTCCATGTACTTATAATTATCATATATCAATGAAAAGTTAGAAACTCATGGTTTGAAGACAAATGCTCATTGTCTCATACTTTGATTGCTTCTTTGCTTAGCCGAATTCACATTTTCCAGTGTGATCAACAAATATACTTTTTGCTCTAAAATGATTGATGATTAATTGAGTAATATCTCTCCAAATTCAGGGGAAGATCATTTAGAGTAGGTCGAGCATTGAGGAAGCACAGTTTTGAGTAGCTCTAGAAAGTCTTATCTTGTAAACTCAGAGCAACTGCATCCTCATGTCGACTTAGTATGGTTTTCAATTTAGTGGTATGGTTTTGACAACATCAAAAAAGGGGAAATTGTTAGGTGTTAAATTATAAAGGGGGAAACCTGTTAGGTCTTTTATTGTAAATCCCACCTTTAAGATGTTTAGATGTGTCAAAACCGAATACCTAGGCTTAGAGTTATTGCTTCTGTAATCCTTTTATAGGACTATTGAGTTGTAAAAGTTCGATAGGAAGCAACCAACCAAAAATTGAGGAACAATTTTTGAGACTGTCGGAACATAACGAGCGAAGAAACTATGATGACAGTTCGAGAGAGCCGCAGAAGAATGCGAGAACATAGCAGTGTGACGAGCAAAAACTGAGGACTCAGTTTTCACATTCAAAGGTACAAGAAACTGAAGAGAGAGAGCAGCTCAGTTTCAAAACAAGAAATTACATACGTAAGAGAGCACGTGAAGAATGCAGAACAGAACAGTCGTAAAAAGCCTTGGAATCTCAATGATAAGGAGCAACGGTTGAGGCAGTTGCGACTGGAGTTTAACATTTTCAAGCCTGACACGACAAGTACAAACTGTCTCAGAGAAAGGACGGTCGTACGCAGAAAAGGCGGAGGAGCAGGTTTGCTTTTCAGAAAAGTTATGGCCGCTGATTGGCGATGACTACCTTGTCTCTACCGGCTATTTTTCAAACACCCGCCTATAAATAGCAAAAGAAACAGAGAAACAAACATCTGAAGCATCGAAATTCTTATTGTTACTCTGCCAAAATTAAAGCTCGAATCATTCAAACCTCTCATTCTACGGCATTAACTCCGTGGTTCATTTATTGAACACGAGGCTTAACTGCTCAAGGAATCTTCATAGATTCACCTTGTGACCTACTTGGTACACGAGGTTTAAGTCATTTGACTTAATATTTAACCTTGGTTTTCTTACTTTTCAAGTAAGAACACAGCAACATATCTCTCTATCAGAGAATAGGTTATTACGGGCGTTCGCCAAACTGTTGTGTTCTGGGAAGAACTAAACCATCCACTCACCGGAGAAGGAGAAGGGAGGTGTGCCCTCAATCCATTTTCGACGACTGCCAATCCATAGAGAAGACGCAGAGCCTTCGACGGACTGAAGAAGGAGTGAATCGCATCTACCTAGGCGAGTGATCCAGACTGCTGCGAACGGTGGCTTTCGTGGTGGTTGGCTATAGATCGTGAGGAGTGTATTCTTTACTTCGTTAGTGAATTTGCAGATTAATTTTCAAGGACTTAAGGATCCGAACCACTATAATATTGTGTGCCTTTTACAGTTTTCATTTGCTTTCTGCTTTACTCAGTTTAGAACTGTGTCTTTAAAACCTTCAACACTTCTCTAAAGTGTTGAAATGTATATCTGAAAACTGCTCGACTAACACAGTTTTTCATAAATCTAAACGAACTAACCGAGCTCAATTTTGAGAGTGCAACCCTTTGTAATACTTCCGCTGCACGTTAATCGTAACTCTGATCTAGGACCAACATATATCGACAGACAAAAAGCCTATTCCGAAAAGACTTCTCTTTTGATAAAAAAACCTAACACCTCTTCACCAAGAGTTTCGAAGGCATATTGTCGCATCTTTGGGGCACTAAATGATAGCATTCTAAAAGCTTCTAACGCCGCTTCGTGAAAAAAGAGATGCCTGAAGTCGAATTGTCGCTTCATAATTATTTATAAAAGAATAGCACCAAACCATGGAGATAAACGTTTCTACTTCCACAAAGAATTTGACCTCCTCTTTGTGCTAAACATGGATAACAGAATCGTCAAAGTATCCTTCTCCAACAACAGAACCATCAAAATCAACAAAGAAAAAATCTTGAACCTCTTCGGAATCAAGCTCCCCCTGTCACATGATATAGGAGCATTCGTCCTGCTCGTCTAGATCATTTCCTATCCACCCTGTGTCAGAAAAGGACGAAGCAGATGTAAAACTTCAGGAAAAGCATTATGCTCCCGTCAGAAAAAGAGACGCCTCATATTGGACATGTTCAATCTGTCTCTAAACAGCTACAAATTTGAACGCTCCTACCTCGTCTATAAATAGGCAAAGCGCTCAGAGAAAACCATATAGAAACTCAAAGAATGCAACGACACTCTGCGCATGTGAAAACTCAAAGCATTTCTATCATCAATGCTAAAACCTAGCCAACCGTGTGTCATCCTTTGAACAAGAGACTCTTATATTTCTCCGCTAGAGTTATTTTCTTGGTGTTCCTTCTTTCGAAGAAAGAACACAACAACCACTTCATATCTCCAGCACTGATTATCATAGGTGTCTAGCTAACCAGTTCGATAGTTCAGGAGGAACTATAAAGCTCTCAACATCCTGAGGAGGAGGCTTCGTGGTGTGCCCACACTCCAAGTCTGCGAAGTCAAAGTGTTGGGAAAATATTCCTTGATTTATGTTGTAAGTCTCCCTTTAGATCGAATTGTAAATGTTTTGTTGAATCAAAGCCTTAGCTAGTTTGGTCGATCATTGCTGAAGTCTAGATAGTCTAGCAACTCTTGTGTAAAGTCCTGTTTAAGAAATATTTCGAGTTGTAATAGATTAGAAGTGCTTACGGAAGATTGCTGAAGGATTCAGCAATTGAAACGAAGACTTCGGAAATTCTGGATGCTAGGAGCGTTCTCAGCAGTCAAAAAGATTGCTAGAGAAGTCAGCAGACAGAAATTACTGCTGAGGAAGTAGCAGACAAGTGCTAAGAAGAATCTAAGAAGTAGTAGTCATATGCTGAGAAGAAATGATTGCTAGGAGTACTCACTCAGCAATCGGAAGAAAAGAGATAGCAGAATGCTAAAGGAGTCAGCATTCGCTAAAGACTAAGAAGATTGCTAGAAGTAATAGCAATAAGGAATCAAGACCCAAGTGCTGAATATACAACTGCTGAGGAGTCAGCAATTGGATACAAAGCAGATTGCTAGAAGAGTTCAACAGTCAAAAGGTCGAAGTACTTAGCAGAGTGCTCCCAGCATTCTCCGTGAGAATGCTAAGCAAGGAGATATTCAGCAAACTCTTGTTAATACTACCGTACTGACAGAAGGTACAACCAAGGACGAATAGCCTTCCCGAAGTAGGTAAAAAGGCAATGTACCACGTCGGAAAGGACGAAAAAGCAAGTAGCTCTTTTGGACAAAGGAGACGTTGTGTCTAACGGGTCTAGAGATTCAAAGTTTGAATCTCCAGATATAAAAGAGAAGTCCAAAATAGAGAGAACAACTACTACTGCTCATACAACTCGTGAAAAACAAGTATTGTGAGAAAGCGAACAAAAGCAAAAAGAGTAGTCGGTTGAGAGCTCATTAAAGAGACAAGAAGAATCTCAAAGCTCTCAACAGCAAGTTCAAACATTGAATATCTGACACTGCATTCAAGAGGATTCCTTGACTTTATTCAAGGATCAATCATTGGGATAACTTCCATCCTAGGAAGCATCCAGCAGTCACATCTCTGAAAAGAGATTGACTACGACGGGCTGTTGCCAAAACCCCCAGGAGAGTTCAGGAAGGAACGATAAAAGCTTCCATTGTAGTAAGGTTAAGTTTTACGAATGTGCGCCCTTGACTTAGCTGCAGCTGCCGACCGAAAGATCCAAGTAGCGGAGGATAGCTTTGTAGTGGCTGGCTCGAAAGCTCACCACCTGCTACAAGAGACAGGCGATTCCTTGTACTTGAACATATCTTTTTAGTGAATTCTCAGTGTTCGACTGAGGAGTGGACGTAGATCTTTAAGGATTGAACCACTATAAACCTTGTGCTTTTGTTACTGTTTTATTGTTTTTGTGTGTTGATTTAAAACCTAGCAACCTCAAGTTGCTTGAGTATCTCTGAAACAAACGTAACACCTACCTTGAGCTAAATATTTGAAGAAGAGACTAAGTGTAAGATACTTAAACATTCCGCTGCATTTGCTAAGTAGTCTTCCGCTGCTTATCACGACTCTCATCAGGGACCAACGCAAAGGAACAGAGGCCTGAAAGAGTGAGCTAGTGGATTGGTAGACATTGACATCCACAACCTAGCGATAGATCACGAGACCATCCTGTAATTGAGGCTTAGTGAATTTCCAGACTTTGGTCTGAAGAGAGGACGTAGGACTTGTTGTCCGAACTTCGTAATTCTTTGCTCTTTACTGCTTTTTATTTTCTAACAAGGATTTTGAAACTCAACACGTTCTAGTGTTGTAGTATACTCGAACTGAACCTAAATATTACAGTCGCTAAGAATCGGTTTTACAAGAACACAAATTGGTCAAGAACCACTAGTTTGTGAGTGCAAATTGTTCTTAAGACTTTCGTTGTGTATCAAATTTATTTTGATCTCGGGACCAAAAACCGTTAACCAACTAGAATGAATGGATGAAATTTATTCTCATTTAGTATATTTATCTTGACTTATCCCTCAATTGCATCACTATATATATGTTTTTTTAATAGCATCCCTATATAAATGTTAAGCTGGTCACCTGTCAGATCTTCGGATCTTATTTTGCAACATGAATATTTTTCATAATTATTGAGGTTATATATTATAATTACTTAGTTTATATATAAATCACGTTTATTTTGTCATAACTAATACATTTTAAACAAAATATGATTTGTGAATTAAATATTTTAACTAAACAAGCACAATTTGACTTCTCATAATTGGTATATAGCATAAAACATGATTCTGAAATAACTCTTTCAAATTAATTTAGCTAAATCATAATAAAATCTGGCTAGTTAGACATTTGAGGATAAACAACAGAATGCATCTTAAAATATTTCAAAGAATACGCGTATTAGCTTACACGAGACTCCAAAGAAATCAACACTACATATAAAATTAATATAATAAGGGAAGTTCTCAAGTTAGGCACGCCTAAACGATTTAGGCAAATTTTATCCATTAATCCAAGTCAAACTTATCTAATATACCCTAATTAGGGATTAATAAATCCTATTTGGGATGGGTGAACTCATTTGGGTATGGATAAAATCCGCCTAAACCGTTTAGGCGTGCCTAACGCAAGTTTTTGTCATGTAATAATACATGTACTATTCTTTTCTTTTCTTTTTTTAAATCTCAACATCATCTTCTTTTTTTTCGTTATTAATTATATAGTACATGTTGGAGGTCCGGATTCGATCTGACCCGATTAAAGTATTGAGTTGGGTTCAAACCACAAGCCAGACCCGTTATCGACCCAAACACAGGAAAAACATCCAGCTCGAGCTGGATAAGATCAAGCACGGAGCAGTTCGAACGACGGAAGCAGCTCGCGTAGCACCAAAAGGAATCCGGTCAGTCCCTCCCGCATCTCTATCTAGTTCGATTCCAAAGAAGAAGGGAGCTCGATGAAAGAACCACACACCTCGCTCCCTTAAACATCTCAACGGGTGGGCCAACGGTTTCCACGCGGAGGATTTGTAACTATCAGGCCCCACAACCAGCCAACCACCCCGATAATTCCGGGCTCGACCCTAGGTGGTTGAAGACGGCGCGGAAACCCTAGGGCGGCAAGATATCCTATAAATACTTCACAAAATCAAGGAAGATGAGGACGGGACGATTGTTAAGAACACTAGTGCTGAGCTTTCTATACGACACTTATATCATCCTTTTTCCAACACTTATAGCAATTTTTATCAATAGTTTAGCCGCTAGCATTTCTTGTAAGCCTGAATAAACCATTCTAGTTCGCCCTATCCTAGTAATAGTTTTCATATTATATTCCAGTTCTCGGGGCTCCGATCCGTATTCAAATCGAACCTCAACAATTTGGCGCCCACCGTGGGGCCTCGAGAACAATTTTCACTCTCTTTTTGCAGGAATGGCGGACGATCCAGGCAACACTCATGTGGTAGAAGTCGATGATCAGAGGACTGCTCCGACCGGAGGGCAAGGCCGAGGATCTAACCTCGGAGCAGGATGAGGAGCTACGGCTGGAGCAGGCCGAGGGGTCCCAGCGGCACCAGGACGAGGGCGAACCGCCGCAGCAGGTGGCGGGGCCCGCGCACATCCAATCCAGTCGGGACGGTGAACGACCTGATGAGGGAGTTTAATGCCACTCCGATCGGAGATCTAGCATCCCTGCCGCCACCACCTCATATACTTCAAAATCCCGATGTCTCGAGGTTGGTGACGCAGGTGCAGAGAGCACAAGGCGCGCTTGAAGAGATGGCGAGGAGGTACGAGCTCCTCGAGAGAGAGAATCGGAGACTGCAGTTGCAGAATAACAGACACCCAATAGTTGAAGAGCCTCGAAGCACAGAAAGGAACGTTGGTAACCCCGCGAGGAATCTGGAGCCAGATTTTGACCGTACTGAAGGGGTGACCACCGAAAGAACCCCGAAAGCCCCTCCGACGCTCAGAAATCAAACCGGACAGCTGAGCCGATCGGAGCTGCAGGCCGTTCAGCAGATCGAACGAAGATTTGAACTGAGATTCGGTCACCTCGAATCACTGCTATCCAGGATCCCGGGACTCCCCGCATCGGAGAAGACTATTCCGTACTCACCAGATATCGCCGGGGCTGAACTCCCGGCCAGGTTCGCCCCACCTACTTTCGTCCTCTATGACGGAACCTCGGACCCCGAGAATCATATAGCCGTTTATCGGCAGAAAATGTTGGCATTGGCGATTCCGGGAGCCCTGATGGAGGCGGGTATTTGCAAGAGCTTCGGGTCAAGCTTAACGGGGCCCGCCCTACAATGGCTCATAAATTTGCCCCGAAGCTCGATATCCACTTTTGCGGAACTGCACCAATTGTTCCTACGGCAATATTCGAGCAGTACGCGCCTCGATAAGCACCCAGACGATCTCTATGCCGTGATCCAGAAGCCGGGAGAACCTCTAAGGGCGTACCTCTCGAGATTTAATAAGGAGTTGGTCGCAGTGCCTAACTGTCCAAACAGTACTGCCGTGCGAGCCTTCACAAAAGGTCTCGATGTAGATTCTGACCTCTATCGAGAGCTCTCCATCTACCCCTGCCAAACGATGGACGACGCTCTGAACCGCGCGTGGGCTCTCATCAAGTGGGAAGAAGATGAGCCCTATCAGTGAGCACGCCGCAACAGCGGGAGACCGAACACACGGGAGGAGGGCCGTCGGGAGCAAAGAGACAGGCGTCCTCCAAGGTCGCACCCATACAGCAAACCACCTCAGGTTAACCACCTGGGGCCATATGTCCCGGAATACACACTCTCCATCGCACCAGCTGACTGGTCCAAAATGTACTCCGAAGGATGCCGGAGAAGGTGAAGTGGCCCCCGAAGATGAAAGCTGATCCGGCCGCACGCGACATTCAGAAGTTTTGCGAGTTTCATAATGGTCACGGCCACACCACCGCAGATTGTCGCGCCCTGCGTCTCGAAGTAGTAGAGCACCTAAAAAGGGATACCTGGCTGAATACTTGTCAGATCGAGGAAAAAAGATATGGACTCGGGAAAAGCGCACAGAAGAATCAGGGCCCGAAAAGGCAGGGGCACCAAAATCGCCGGTCCCAGTTCGAACCATCAATTGCATAACCGATGGATCGGAGATCAGCAGAATCACTAAGACCGCAGCAAAGCGAGCCAGGAGGTTGACCAGAGAAGAAGCTGTAGCACCGCGGAAGAATCCGAGCCACCACCCAATTGAATTTACGAGCGAGGAGATTCCAGGGCTGAGCCACCCTCATGACGATGCCCTGGTTATATCATTATTCATATCGAACTGCCTCCTGAAAAGGATCTTGGTCGACAATGGGAGTTCGGCGAACATCCTATTCTTGCACGCGCTCGAGGAAATGAAGATACCGGAAGAGAAGATCGTTTGATCCCAGACCCCATTGATTGGCTTCAACGGCGGCGTCCAGATGACGGTTGGGACGATAGTTCTCCCAACGTACTGCGGGGGAACGCATTACGACGTACCGTTCATGGTCGTCGACGCTCCTAGCGCTTATAACGCTCTGCTAGGACGACCCTGGTTGCACCAATTGAAGGTTGTCCCATCAACATTTCATCAAGTGGTCAAGTTCCCAACAGCAAGAGGGGTTTGTACAATACGAGGTGAGCAAAACGCCGCCAAAGAATGTTACTATGCGAGCTTCAAGGCGGTATGCACTCAACAACATTTCGCCAGAAGCGAGCCACTACCACTCGCGGGGGAATCAGAGGAAACAGAGGAGGTCGAACTTGATCCAACCGACCCTGCAAAAAAGACGAACATCGGAGCCGGATTGGAACCTGGGGTTCGGACTCAATTGATCGAATTTCTAAGTAATGAGAAGGAAGTATTTGCATGGTCACACAGAGACATGGTAGGCATCGACCCAGAAGTGATGACGCATAAATTACAGGTCGATCCAAATCATAAGCCTGTACAACAAAGAAGAAGGAAGTTCCTTGCTGAAAAGAACGAGGCAATCAATGAAGAGATACAGAAGTTGTTGGACATCGGATCCGTTCGGGAGGTGAAATACCCGACGTGGCTCGCCAACGTCGTGGTAGTCAAGAAGAAGAATGGGAAGAACCGGGTGTGTGTGGACTACACAGACCTGAACAAAGCATGTCCAAAAGACCCGTACCCGTTACCCCACATCGACTGTATCGTCGATGCGACCTCAGGACACGAGCTACTAAGCTTTATGGATGCATTCTCGGGGTACAACCAAATCCTCATGCATCCCGAAGATCAAGAGAAGACAACCTTTATGACAAGCAAAGGGATATACTGTTACAAGGTCATGCCCTTCGGACTTAAAAACGCAGGCTCAATGTATCAAAGGCTCGTGAATAAGATGTTCAAGCCACTTATCGGAAAGACGATGGAAGTGTACATTGATGACATACTTGTGAAATCAAAGCTTGCGAACGACCATGTTGGTCACCTACGCCAAGCATTCGAGATTCTTAACAGGTACAGGATGAAGTTAAACCCCGCAAAGTGTACATTCGGAGTAGCATCAGGAAAGTTCTTGGGTCATGTAGTCACCATGCAAGGAATAGAGGCGGATCCCACTCAAATTCGGGCCATCAGAGGAATTGCCCATCCGAGAAGTCCGAAGGAGGTCCAGAAACTCACGGGTCGACTGGCGGCGCTTAGCCAATTCATCTCCAGATATTCGGACCGCACGCACGAATTCTTCCAAATCCTGAAGAAAGGGAAGAAGTTCGAATGGACTGACGAGTGCGCAAGGGCGCTCGAGCAATTAAAAGATTACCATGCTAGCCCGCCACTCTTGTCCAAACTAGAAAAAGCAGAGATGTTATTGCTCTACTTGTCCGTATCAGAGCACGCGCTTGGAGCGGTCCTCGTTAAGGAGATGGCTGGGAAGCAGCGGCCAGTACATTATGCGAGAAAACCACTGCTCGACGCTGAGACGAGGTATACGGCACTTAAAAAATTGGCACTAGCATTGGTGACGGCATCACGCAAGTTGAGGCCTTACTTTGAGTCTCACCCCATTAAAGTAGTCACATCCTATCCATTGCGGACCGTGTTCTCGAAGTCGAGCCTATCTGGGCGGCTATTAAAATGGGCAGTGGAGATCGGAGGTTACGGCCTCGAGTTCGAGCCACGAACTACAATCAAATCACAAGTGCTGGCCGACTTCATTGTCGAATTCACCACCAATCTCCAAGCTGATGCAGAAAGAGAGATAGCGAGCTTGGAGATCAAAGAGACAGCCGCAAAACCTTGGATCCTGCAAGTAGACGGATCAAGTAACATTCATGGAAACGGAGCAGGCATAAGACTCCGAAGCCCGATGGGGGAAGTATTCGAAAGGGCTATCCACCTAAACTTTGAGGCCACGAACAACGAAGCAAAGTATGAGGCATTGGTACGGGGAATGCAGCTCGCCAAAGAGTTGGGAGCCCGCCGCCTACAAGTGCAAGGAGATTCACAACTTGTGGTCATGCAGATGGAGGACCATTTCCAGGTTAGAGAGCCCAGGCTACAGAAATACTGCGACCTGGCACGGAAGATGAGAGAAGAATTTGAGGTCTGCGAATTAAAGCACATCACCCGAGAGGAAAACGCCGAAGCAGATGCGTTAGCAAATCTGGCTTCCACCAAACAGTTGAAGCAGAATAGGCCTATAGTAATAACATGGGCCGAAGAGCCAGCCGCCCCAAAGGCTGAGATAATGGATTTAACGGTTGGTGACTCATGGATCGAACCGATACAAAAGTACATCGAGTCCGGAACCCTACCCGAGGATCGAACCGAGGCTGTGCGACTGACCAGGTCGGCAGCAAAGTACACAATCCACAACGAAAGCTTGTACCGAAGATCGGTCGAATGACCACTTCTAAAGTGCCTCGAACCAGCCGCGGGGCAGGCAATCCTTATGGAGATACATGAAGGGGATTGTGGAAGTCACCAAGGGGCCAGGCCGCTGGCGCACAAAGTAATCTCAGCAGGCTTCTATTGGCCGACATTACGAAAAGACGCTAGGAACTACGTACGAAGCTGCGTGACATGCCAGAGGTTCGAAGTCACGAATCAAAGCCATGCAGAGCCACTCCACGCTACAATCGCAGTGTGGCCCTTCATGGCTTGCGGGATGGACATAGTCGGAAAGCTGCCCAAAGGAGTCGGACAGAAGGAATACATCTTAGTGGCCACCGACTACTTCACCAAGTGGGTCGAAGCAGAGGCCTTCGCAAATGTGAGAGAGCAAGAAGTAATCAAGTTCTTGTGGGTCCACATCCTTTGCAGATTCGGAATACCCAAGGAGATCAGAACGGATAACGGCACACAATTCACAGGACGGAAAGTACAAGAATTTTGCAACCAATACAACATCAAGCTTGTGTTTTCCACACCAAGATACCCGGAAGCTAATGGACAGGCCGAGTCAACAAATAAGACTATCATGGCAACAATGAAGAAAAGACTCGAAGCCCACAAATCAAAGTGGGTGGAGGAACTACCAGGGGTCCTAGGGGCCTATCGAACCACTCCAAGGACATCAACAGGAAGCTCCCCGTTCGCCTTAGCTTACGGTGAGGAAGTCGTCATTCCAGCAGAAGTTCAGGGCAGCAGTCTACGTGTGGAAACTTTCCAAGAGGAAGAGAACTACAAGAAGAAGCTCAGAAACCTGGAGCTGATCGATGAAAAGAGAGACCAAGCGCTACTTAGCATGGCTCAGAGAAGAAAGCAGGTCGAAAGATTCTTCAACAAGAAGGTCCGCATGCGAACTTTCAAGGACGGAGATTGGGTTCTAAGGAGAGTCTTTCAGAATACCAAAGACAAAAGTCAAGGGAAGCTCGCACCGACATGGGAAGGTCCCTACAAAGTCACCAGAGTTGTAGGTCGAGGCGCCTACCACCTAGAAGACCACGACGGAAGGGAGATTGGAAACAGCTGGAATATCAAGCACCTCAAGAAGTATTATTTCTAAGGGGAAGGAGGTCGACGAACTCGATCTCCCAGATACGATTTTCTAAAGCCCTACTCTATTTTCAATTCCCATTCACTCCTAATTAGTTATACTGACTAGAGCGTCGGAGGGGCGATGCTTCGGCATCGTCCAACCCCTCACGAATCCTTCTTGCAGAAATATGAAGTAACTGCCGACACAAGGAAAATACGAACTCGATCCAGATAAACACACCCTATCCTATCTCATTTCAAGTTATTCTATCTCCTCCTCTAGATTGATCACTAACTTAAGCATCGGAGGGGCGATGCCTCGGCATCGCCCACCCCGACTGCCACTATTTTGCAGAACAGTCATGTGAATATGAAATTTTGACGGTGAGATCAAAGCATCTATTTACCTTGAAGTTAAAGTATAAGGAAAACAAATCGTTTGCAGAAAAATAAAATTGTTCAGACAAAAAGGTAAAAGGTTCAGAAATTCTAAAGACATTCAAGCGGCAGCGGAGTCATCTGGAGTCGGACCGGGTTCCTGGTTTGAGGTCTGGTCAAGCGTCGGCCCGGACTGCTCCTTCGGACCATCGCCTCCTTGGGAAGAATCCTCGAGCAGCTTCTGATCTTGCTCGGTGTGCTGCTCGGATTCCTTCTCCTGCTCCCGCTCCTGCTCCTCCTGCAGCTCCGGCTCATCCAGCACGCTGAGGTCGAGGTCCGAGAACTTCCGGGAAATCCTTTCCCGGACCTCACTCTCGACCTGCTCGGAGAGAGTCTACAAGAGGGTTAGACAGGTCAAAAGGTCCGAACAAGAGTAAAACTCGGTAGAGGGCGTACCTCATATGTATCGGCAAAGAGGGGGGAGGTAATGAGAGTCTCGAAGTCCTGCCCCTCGCCCGTCTGCATGAGGGCGATCCACTCCTCATACTTCGCCACCTCAGCTGTGTAACTCTCGCGTTGAGTTCTCAGCCGAGAGTCGAGAGAAAGGAGTTGATCATTCCTCACCTTCAGGTCCGAGGCTAGCTTCGCCACATCGGCCCTGGCCTCCGCGGCCACCCGACGTGAATCCTCGAGCTCGGCCTGGGTAGCTTCTGCCTCCTTCTTCGCCGCCTCGGCCCGCCCTTCCGCCACGGCCACCCGATCTTCCGCCTTATTGAGCTTCTCATTCAGGGAGTCCACGTACTTCTTCAAGGAGTCCCGCTCCTTGTGAAGAGTGAAGATCTCCCCGACGCATTTGTCGCCAAACACATCAAGCTCGCGATGGATGGCGTCGAGCTCCATCTGGGCATGCAAACCACAACAGAAGTTAGAATCATACCATGAAGAACGTGACAACCTGGGTTACAATACGCACCTGGAGTTGAAGGAGCTGATATCGCGCCAAGCGCGCCTGAGCAGTCCCTGCCTGGTCCACGGCAGAGGGATTGGTCAACATCTGACGCGCCCGGACCAGGAATGCATCCACCACGGGGTCTGGTGGAGTGGTAGTAGGGACGACGGACCTGTCCAGATCCTCGCGCCTCGACCCGTGATCTCCAGAGCGATGGCGGCTACGACAGTCAGACTCCTCCAACCTCCTCTCCTTCCGCTTATCCCGGTCATCGGGTCTCCGCGGAACCTCCTGGCGGGATTGAGGGTGGACCGTCTCTACCATTACCCCACCCAGGGGCTGAAAGGGCAGCGGAGGAGGCGGAGGGGCGTAGTCTGCCTCTCGAGCTCCGGCCGCTTCGGAGGATTTGGAGGTTGACGACGAGACTCCTCCTCGTCCCTTGCCCTCTTCTTATCCCTAAGGGCGGCCGCGACCCGATCTGCAGAAACTGGAGGGCGACGGCGTGTCATTTCAGCCGGCAAAGCATAAAGTTCTCCCTTCCCGTCGAGGTAAGTGGTCGAAGTGACGAAGCGCCCGTTCTGAACAACAGGCCACTCCCGGTCGCCCGCAGTAATATCGTAGGCTCGATCGACCCTGGCCTGCTCTTCCGGGGTAAGCTCCGGATGGGGGTGATCTGCAAGAAAACAAAATAAAGGGTCAGATGAGGTGGATTCAAATAGCTAAACCAGTTCGCAAGGAACCAGAAACCCACGGATAGGGACACCGCCATGTCGGATGAACTCAGGATGTTCCTCATTCATCCTGAGGTAGAAGAAGCTCGTCCACCAGCCCGGGGAGTTCGATGGAGGCTTCTTAATCAACGTCGAGTACCCAGTAGACCACCGGGTGAAGTAGTAATAGTGTTTGTCGGTGCACTGATTGAAGCGATACATATAATGCCACTCCCTGACCGTCGGGCACCCCAATCCCAAGTCCATCCACATCAGGAAAACCCCGACCAGGTGGCACCAGCAGTTCGGCGCGAGCTGGAAGGGAGAGAGATTGTAAGAAGCAAGAACCTCAGAAAAGAAGGGGTGCACGGGCAATCCAACCCCATTCTCCATCACCGCCGTGTAGAAAGCCACGTGGCCCGGGGGAGGATCGAAGCAACGGTTCGATTGACGCGGTATGCAGAACCGCACGTCTTTGATCGGGATGGTGTCGGCAAGGGCCCATAATGCCTCCCTAATAACCGTGGACACCGCACCCAGCACCCGGTGCGTGCGCCAGTCCTCTAGGAGAACGTAGTCTCCCGCCAACTCAGGTTCCGCCGCCGCTTTCTCTTCGTCTTCGGCCCGGCTACCCGGCCAGACCCACCGGCCTCTCCACCAGTAACCGCCCGCTCTAACCGACCAAACGTCTCAGCTAGAACCCTATCGTCCTCCGAATCAGAATCCGGACTTGGCGCAGCGTGGCTCGTGCTCGGACCAGCCCTCTCCGGTCCCTGGAACAACAAACTCCATTTGGGGCCAGAAAAATCTTGGGCGTTCAGAGCCCTAGGCGGCGAAGGTGTAAAAGGGGGCGGCGAACCCTCACGGTTTTTGGAATCAGAACTCATCAGAAAAATCAAAACTCGAATAAAATCAACCTAAACAGAAAAGGAAAAAGGAAGGTGCGAGCCCCGGTCAGCCCAACTCCCCACCAAGAACCAGTCACCATGGCAAAACGTAATCCGCAAGAAAAACAACAAGAAGAAGAAAAACACACACTAAGGAGCATTTCCGGTCTTACCTACGGAATGAAAGGAAGAAAACCCGCCGAATCGCGGCTGCAGCAGTGTCCGATCGCCGGAAAGTGAAGACAGGGACTCACCGGAAATCGCACAGAGAAAGAGAGAAAGTATTCGCGTGAGGGAAAGTGACAGACACGAATCCCAAACGATGGTCATAACTCAGAAGCGACCCCTCAACTTCTCCCAAACTGCCCCCGGTTTTTCCAGAAATTACGCAACTGCCACTGATTTTTGCCGCTCAAATTTCAAACCCATCAAGGGCAGCTCGCCGAAAGTAGTTCGACATGAACAAATTCGCTCGAAGCAGTTCGAACGACAAGTTGCGGCAGGAACATCGCCGGTCCTGGGGACACACACCCTGACGGACATCATATAAGACCCCACAGCCATGAGTCTAACTCAGCCGGGGCTCACCAGGTGGCCATAAAGCTAATGAGGCAGAACCCGAACTGCCCTAAATAAGTGCCGCGGATTCGGGCCCGCAGCGACGGCACTCGTAGCAGCTTTCCGGGGCTGCACGAGTCAGGACCCCCACAGAGGAACCGGTCCTAAGAGCCGAAAGGTGCTTGAAAAGCACCCAAATAATATCGGACCACTCCCGAAGTAGTCCGAAGGGCCACAACCTGGGAAATGTTTCCATTAATTTTTGACTTAATCGACCGCTACGAAGCATCTCGTCTAAGTCAAAAGGGGCTATTGTTGGAGGTTCGGATTCGATCCGACTCGATTAAAGTATTGAGTTGGGTTCAAACCACAAGCCAGACCCGTTATCGACCCAAACACAGGAAAAACATCCAGCTCGAGCTGGAAAGGATCAAGCACGGAGCAGTTCGAACGACGGAAGCAGCTCGCGTAGCACCAAAAGGAGTCCGGTCAGTCCCTCCCGCATCTCTATCTAGTTCGATTCCAAAGAAGAAGGGAGCTCGATGAAAGAACCACACACCTCGCTCCCTTAAACATCTCAACGGGTGGGCCAACGGTTGCCACGCGGAGGATTCGTAACTATCAGGCCCCACAACCAGCCAACCACCCCGATAATCGCGGGCTCGACTCTAGGTGGTTGAAGACGGCGCGGAAACCCTAGAGCGGCAAGATATCCTATAAATACTTCACAAAATCAAGGAAGACGAGGACGGGACGATTGTTAATAACACTAGTGCTGAGCTTTCTATACGACACTTATATCATCCTTTTTCCAACACTTATAGCAATTTTTATCAATAGTTTAGCCGCTAGCATTTCTTGTACGCCTGAATAAACCATTCTAGTTCGCCCTATTCTAGTAATAGTTTTCATATTATATTCCAGTTCTCGGGGCTCCGATCCGTATTCAAATCGAACCTCAACAGTACATATGCTAAGATTCCAGAAAGGCCAATTGATTAAAATATCAATAATTATATAGATCAGTTCCTTCAAATTAACATAATGCTTCTCATCCAAGATTAATTCTAAATATAAAATATGGCACAAAGATCACCATTAATATTGTCAGAACAATGCATAAAAAATAATAAATTTGTTAATAGGCTTCACAAAATGAATAACTGAGTACATCCATGTGCATGCCATGATTTCCAATGATCAGACTATAAATTTAAATTCTCCATTTTGTTTATATGAATTATTGCTTAATCACAACTTCAAACATTCATCTATCACCATGCATTGAATATTAGTATCATAACTTTGAAAAAAAAAATGGAGAATCTACATAATAGTGAATGTGGGTTCAACATGACACCAATACTTCAAACAAAGGCTGCTGAAACATGTTAACAATGTCTCAAGATTATCTACATCAAACACTTGAAATAAAATATTGAAAGATATAAAAAGTGCCAACTATTTAATAAATATATATATAAAAGTATACATTATATATTATAAACTATTACATTTTTTTCATAAAAATATTATTAAATATGTATATCTATAAATATATGTTAAAATTACCAATTTTATTTCAAATGTACAATATTGGTAAAAATCTAATAAGAATAAGTCGACATTTCAACAAAATTAAAGTTTCATCATAAATCCCAAAGTCTAAACATTAACTCCTCCATGGCCATTCGATCTCATTATAAATCAGAAATATATAAAACTAGTAATGTAATTCTTTATTTAAAAAATATATATAATTCGTTACATTAATCAGAGGTGAGTCTGTAAGCTGAAAGTTCTGACAGGCACAAACGTCAGCAATTGGACCGTTACAAAATGCAAGAAACCCAATTGTCAGACTACGGTGATTGGTCAGGGATGAATGATGCAACAACTCCCACCATTTTTTTTATTTTAATTTTTAATTTTTAATATCTTTTCCAAAATTCTTAGCTTGGGAGTGGACCCACTAGGGTGACAGGCGTGTCACATGAAAAAATGTAGGCATGTCTAAGACTTAGGGATGGCCTTATTCACTTTATTATTATGAATTATGAAATATGAATTATGATGAGCCTCAACGATTATATTTTGAGAGATAACAGAGCAGCCCACGAGCTCTTTCAATGGCTACTGTCCAAAACTTTTCAGTTTGCAGAAGTTGGGTTTGTCGAATCTGAATGGGACAGCAACGGATAAGCTTCGGGGCTGGAGGGCGTATGTTGGATTGATCGGATTAAATCGTCTTCAATACATATATTTAAAGTAACAATCACATCAAATAGTAATTCAATTTTAACTTGAATTCAAGAAAATATTTTTAGTATTTTAAAATTTATACAATCTTTTACTAATTTGTAGATATTAATATATTTACTTCCTCCGTCCCTAAACATTAGTCTTGTTTCATTCCGGCACAGATACTAATGCGAGTAGAGATAAAGAAAATTAGTATTTTATTAGTGAGTGTGTATTAATTTTCCATTTAAGGAAAGAGGACAATTGTTTGGGACAGACGAAAAAAAAAAAAAACAGGACTAATGTTTTGGAACGGAGGGAGTATAAAATTTGTAAGTTGGCACTCTTAAAAGTTAAAACGTATAGAGCTGATGACAGGTCTCTAAATGCAAGTTTAGTTGTAATGTCCTATATATAGGGTTTGTAAAGATGAATATCTCTTTTTTCACTCAATGAATTAATATTACAAACTATAAGTAAACATATCTAATCTAGGAAAAATAAAGATATACAAGGATTTATATAAAAGATATGTAGATAGTTTTGTTTTTCTTAACCCCCCCCCCCCCCCCTTCAAGCGAAGACGAAGAGAGTCGAAGCTTGAATCGAAATTCTTCAAACAATTTGTGCGACAAGCTCTTTGTGAATATGTCAGCGACTTGGCCTTCAGACGGCACAAATCGTGTGACATGTTGCTTCGAATCAACCAATTCCGAACAAAATGATAATCTATATCGATGTGTTTGAACCGCTTGTGAGAAACATGATTCTGAGTGAGAAACAAGGCACTTGAGTTGTTCGAATAGATGACAGGCAGCATGCTTAGCAAAAAATGAAGATCCCGTAAAATATTTGAAACCCAAAGGATTTCAGAGGACGTATTTGCGATGGCGCGATACTCAGATTCACAGCTTGACTAGGAAACAGTTGGTTGTTTCTTTGCACACCAAGAAACAAGGTTTGGTCCTAGGTATATGGCATAGTCGTAGGTTGATCTCCTTGTGTCGGTACATCGTGCCCAATCAGCATCAAAATACCAACCAAACTTTGCGATCCTCGAGTGAACGACAACCCAAAATTGACGGTTCCTTCACGTAGCACAACACTCTCTTCACGATAGCGTAGTGGTCGACGGTTGGGTGTTGTTGAAATTGGCTTAGAGTATTTACTGAATATGCAAGATTGAGGCGCGTAATAGTCAAGTATTGAAGAGCGCCGACTAGTGAGTGATATTGAGTAGGGTTTTCAAATGGAGACCCGTCTTTGGAGAAAGTGATGCCAGGAGGAAGGGGGTGGAAACTGGTTTTGCGTGCAGCATATCAGCTTGTTTTAAGATGTCGACAACATATTTTGTCTGGCAGAGAAAATATGATCCAAAGGATCGATAATAAGCTTCCAAGATAAGAAAATACTCAAATCGACCGAGATTTTTGGTCGAGAATTTTGAATTAATGCGGGTCAATAACTGAGATATTGCCGAAGAATCATTTTCCGTAATCATAATATCGTCGACATACACCAATAAGTAAATAATGATCGATGTCTTGCAAAAAAACAAATAGGGAGGTTTCCAAAGAGCTGCAACAAAAACAAAGAGTAAGAAAAAAGCTGCGAAATCGTTGGTACCAGGCTAATGGAGCTTGGCGAAGACCATAGATAGCTTTCTAAAGACGGCATACATGCGATGGATACTTTGAATCCACAAAACCTGGAGGTTGTTCCATAAATACCGGAGATGATAATACACCATTTAAGAATGCATTTTCACGTCCAATTGATGCAATGACCAAGTGTTCATAACTGCAAGAGATAAGATAATACGAATAGTTGAAGCTTTAACTACAGGACTAAACGTATGAGTGAAATCGAATTCAGGAACTTGGCTAAAACCCTATGCAACTAAACGTGCTTTGTATTTGTCAACAGAACCATCAGCTAGAACTTTCGTACGATATACCCATTTTGAGCCCACAATGTTCGTATTCGACAGTCGGGGTACAAGTATCCAAGTTTTGTGAGCATGTAATGCACCCAAATTCCTCGTTCTTGGCTCGTACCCACTCGGGAACCTTGAGAGCTGTCGTGATTCCTTGTGATTCAGGAAGAGTTGTACAGGCAGAAAAAATAGAGATAAGATTTATATCAACGGGATAGCAGGGTTTGAAAATACCCAACTGGGAGCGAGTTTGCATGGTGTGCGTTCGAGCATGCACCGACGGAGGCAACGAGTTTTGCTCTGCAGCGACTGGCAACACTTTGAGGGCAGGTGGAGGAAGATTCTCCGGAGGAGGAATGATATCAGTTGGGCATATGGGACATGGCAGCAGAAGAGGAAGTGGGAAATGGTTGATCCGTGTTGTTGTCAAAATAGGTGGAAAGCTGGTGACGAGATATAGGTGTTTCGGGACTGTGTTTTGAGTAGGGAAAACAAAGTTCATCGTACTTGGCATGCCGGGTGATATACACACGAGATGTGGAAGGATTGAGGCAACGAAAACCCTTATGAGAAGGACTATAGCCGAGGAAAACACACGGTGTCCTGCGGAGTTGGAGCTTTGTTTTATTATAGTCACGAATACATGGGAAGACACGACAATCAAATGAATGGAAGGAATCATAGGATGGTGTGTGGCTGTTGGTCCCGGATTATCAGGGTATAACTTGGCAGCGGAAAATGTGATTAATCGTCTCTTGCACTCTGCTGGTTACTCAGCTGACTGGGACCTTGTCAGCTGGTAAGTCAACTTGCACTCTGCGTACTCAGCTGACTGGCGACTGGCTCGTCAGCTGGTAGCTCAAGACTTAGAATATTTTTAGGTCTTGTTTGCACAGTTATATCAGTTTTCAGATATACACCAGCACTTGGGTGCTGGGTTTTAAATCAGTATGAAATGCAGAAAGCTGATAAAAGACAAAGGATTTATAGTGGTTCGATCAACTGATCTACGTCCACTCTCCAGTCGTACCACTGGAAATTCACTATAGAGTAATCAGGTACAAGCGTCCTACGATCTATCTCTAGCTGGTGAATGCCTCGTCCACCAGTTCACTAGATCAACCGCTCCCGGCCTTGTCCTTCTTCAACTCTGATCAGCTGGTGGAGTGCGAGCACGTCACTTCAACCTCCACAGCTTCACTGGGTGTTTAGTTCTCCCAAGAACGTATCTTCTCAATACGGCAAAAGCCCGTAATAACTCAAGTGCTGGCTGGCACAAGAGCTGCTGTGAACTTCCTCGGAAGAGAAAGAACACCAAAGAGATCTGTAACTTACAAGCTGGAAGCTTGAAGTCTCGTGTTTGATAAATCAACACACGGATAGCCTTTAGAAAGGCCTCGAAAGAGTTCTGCTTTTACTTGCTTGAGCGTAATAAATTTTCAGTCTTTCGGTAGGTGAAGAGTCAGAAGAGTATTGAATGTTGATGGATCCCAGGTATTTATAGACGCGGGATCCTATTCAAATCTTCTAGCCGTTTGGACACATCCGGAAAAGGTCTCTGTCCTCGCATGTCCTTCAGACGGCGGCAGGTAGGAATTTCCGGAAAGCGCCATGCTTTTGTCCACTTTATCTGACATTGATCTCTTTATGTCAGAACGGCACTATTCGTCAGTACGAGGAATCGGAACTGGTGTCTTGAACTGATAGACTTTAAGGTATCCTCCTTAAAGTCATACTCTGTCAGTTAATTCCTCGACGAATCTTCTTTTTGTCTCTAAGACTCTGGGAGAGCGAATCTGGAATTCTGCTGGTAACATCCGACTGGCAGATCATTCTGGTGATCTTGTGCTGGCAGTCTCTGCTGGTGACTTTGCGCTGGCACAATCTAAGTCTACCAATATGTCTGATGTTAACTTCTTGGAATCTCCCATGACTGGTGGCTTCACCGCTGGTGAATAGTGTCAGTGAGAACACGTATTCTGCTGGTAGGATTTGTCAGCCGCCTGCTGGTGAAATCCTTCCCAACTGGTGAACAGTAGCCAGTCATTAGCTCTTTCTCATGCTGATGAACAGTGTCAGCACGAGTTTTTGTCAGCCGCCTTCGGATGAGACTTTTCCAACTGGTGAACAGTAACCAGTGGTAAGCACTTCTCATGCTGGTGAACAGTGCCAGCATGAGTCTTGATCAGCTGCGACTTACAACTCAAAAGACCTAAACAGGACTTTACATTTGAGAACTAGAGCTATCTAGAGACAACTGACGCTGGTAGGACTTAGGATTTGATCCACCAAAACACCAAAACTAGAATCTAAACAAGTAGCTACTGGGGAAAGGAAACTTAGCCAAATTTCCCAACAGTGGCCATATAGTGTTTCGAAAGGAGATTTATGTTAGAGAGTGAGGGCTGGGAGGCGGTTAATGGTATACACAACGGTGCAAAAAGCATCTACCCAAAGGCAGAGACGAGTGGACGAGTGGAATAATAAGGTGAGTCCTATCTCTGTGATGTGACAGTGTTTGCGTTCTGCACGACCATTTTAAGAGGGTGTGTTAGGGTATGACACTAAGTGATGAATACCTGATATGCGAAGAAGAGTTTGAACATGGTCGTTGGTAAATTCGGTGCCGTGATAAGTTCATAATTTTACTCACTTATCCATATTACTTTCTACTATTTTATGAAGTTTTATTGAGTTTATCTATGTATTGTATGCATGAGTCTATATTGGGTGGTATTAGGTGCGTCTTGATGTTTTTGCAGGTTTTAGGCCTAAATTCACGAGAAAACCATTCCGAAAGCAGTGACGTGTAAGAGTAGCAGTGAAGAATTCTTCCACATGAGGAATTCGGGCTATTGGCGCATGGAAATAGATAGAGCTTTTAATTATCTTTCCAACGCAACTGGAATCGAGTCAATCGGAGTTTCGGAGAAGAAGTTATGGCCAAAACCGTGAGACCGTGCGGAAGGGGCGAGACATGGATGTTTCACGTCGATCGACGTGGCTTCCACGTCGATCGACGCGGACCAGCTGGCGCGGAAATTTGATTGAATTTGAATTTTATCATATCTTTAGCCCTAGATTTGATAGGATACACCTCCACCTCTATATATATCCCAGTAATTTCGATTTTTAGAGTGTGCTTCATTCCAGATTTTAGTTTTTAGAGATTCCAAGCTATAGTTGAGTTTTATGATTGAAGACAGATTTTGTGGGAAGACTTTCAGACCCAAGTTTATGCAATTCAGGTTTTATTTATCTTTGATGAATTTTACTATGAATATGTGTAACTAAATCTCTCTCAGATTCTAGGGTTTCGAACTATCAATGTATGCATGTTAGATTAATTGAATTAATTTTCCTTTCCCATTGTAGTTTGTGAATTTTGTGCTTATTCATAATCTTGAGTTGCTGGCCACATCTTAGGATTAATTAGTTGAGAATTAGAGACGTAACTGTGATAGTTTTCAATGGAAAGAGTTTTCACAATATAATTCCATTTCTTTCTTAACAAAAGGGAATAGATCCGTAGATTTTTGGAGTTAATTAATTAATCTTGAGACCAAATGGAGATAGGTAATTGATTAATCAACTTTATGAATTGTCCAACAAAGAAGTTCATAATACTTTTCTGATGTTTCGCTGCGGAGACGAATTAAATTGAGAATTAATTAATTGATTCATACGTGTAATACTTGATAGGTTAATATCCCTGGAATCTGCGCTTCTCATATTTGAATTTATCAAGTTATTTTCTTTTATGTTTAAATTTTAAATTGCAAGTCTGTTTAATTTTCGAAATTCACTAAAACCAAAATTTGATTTCCCCCTAACCAATATTTCAAGAAACTATGTTTTAGTATTTAAGGTTTTTCGTTATTTCTTTTCCCTGGGATTCGATAATTTTATTTGTCGCTATATTATTAGCTTTGCTAAGTCGCTAGTAAAATAATTTAGCGATCAAATTTTGGCGCCGTTGCCGGGGATTGAATAGAAATTATCTTACTATTAATTATGTGATTGAGATACTGATTTAGGTTGTAATTTTCGTACTTTCAAGCAAATTTTCGTAACTTTTTGTTTGGCGTCGATCGACGTACATATCACATCGATCGACGCAGATTTCATTTCCACGTCGATCGACGTAGGCTTGTTGTTCCAGATTTTCAGTTTTTGAGCTTTTCTGTTTTATTGAGTTTTGTTATCAGTTTTACTACACTACCTCCTTTGCTATACAGGTAGTCTATGATTACACGAGCCAGTAGGAAAAAGCCAGTGGAATACGACCCAGAAATTGAAGCCACTTGCCGAAAGAATCGACGGAAGAAACAGGAACAAGCAAGCTCGAGTAATCAACCAATGGCTGAAATCATACAACCAGGGGATCCCCCGCCTCCACCAGTAATGACTCCGGAGGAGCAAGCTGTACTTCTCCAAGAAGTCCAAGACATGAGGGCACAACTCCAACAGCTGAATCTATAAAGGAACAATCGGAATAACCGATATCTTCACCGCAACCCCCTATTTGAGGACAATCCCGATGGTGAAGAGGATGACGACCAGAATCAACCAGAGGAATCTGACGATGAGGAAGAAGAGGAGGCTATGCAGAACCGATATAAACCTCAATTCAAGAAGACAAACTTCAGAGTTGGAATCAACGCCAATAACTTCGAGCTGAATACCAGATTGGAGCAAATGGTGCAGCTGTAGGGTTTGAGTCTACGATGGACAACACGAGTTGCCATTAATGAATTTCTTGCCAAGGATCGTTCTTAGGGTACCAGGAATAAATTTCAATTAAACAAACCATGTGATCCTATGCATGCTCCTACAAAATTAATTGCAGAGGATGGATTTAGAGAATACCTGATTTCACCGTTTGATCTACAGATCTAGATCGGAGCCAATAACGATGAAATAGATTTGGATCTGAATCTGAACGCCGGCTATGAACAGTTGTTCCTACAGATCTGATCTTCTGATATGTTCCCTTGCTCCTTGGTGTTAACTGGTGAGGATTATCTACCAAGTTGGATCCGAGATCTGGAGGAATCGATCAGTTCCTCCCACAGATCAGCCGCCGCCGTCTCTCTCTATATTTTCAATATACTGAAAAGTTGATCTGATAGAGAGAAGGCCTATATATAGTGTTAGGGTTATGAGAAACACTAACCCTAATGGGCTTGAGCAGTTCATGGGCCAGACCAGGGACCAGATGCAAATAATAAAGTGGGACCTCTTTATTAATTAATCCTTCCTTGTCAACCCAGAACATAATTAATTAATAAAACATTGTTTTAACCTTCACCACGGTAACAATGCTGACTCGCCCCTTTATTACCACGTTATTAGGAACGGGTTGCACCAAACTAACATGATCCACATATTTAAGGTTTTAGACATTCATTAATTAATTTGGCTTATGACAATCAGCCATAATTAATTAATCTCTTATTTCCTGAGTAATACCACTCACTCCTTTTCACTTATGCCTATTAAATAATTCAACCTGCAGGGTTTAGCATAATGAACCTTGTGAGCTCCTCAGGGAATGTCACCATCCTGAAACGGATATGCTTACCTAAACGTCCAGACTAAGCAGGCCACACACAAATTGCCAACACCCAAAATACGGGTATAAGAGTACATGTAAGACTCGCCACCATGGTAAATCAAAGTGTGGTCAATCTGTGTGTGCCCCTTATCCTTCAGTTAGGTTTAAGATCATAGGAAGTATGTTAGGGATCTCGCTCATTCATATGTCAATGAGAATGGCACATCCCACTGTTGATCCCATTAATACATAACCATGTACCGACACATCAACCGATGTGCCACAGCTTAGACCGACAGCCTATCCAGGGACTGTCTCAGCTGTGATACTGTTTATATCTCGCTAGGTCAAACGATGAATATGATCCTCTGTGATCTCCTACACACCATATGATCATCCCTATAGGCGAGATATTAGGATATTATGGTTCGTTGTATGTTTGTTTCATCAGACAGCGAGCATTGTTGTAGCAACACATATGAAGACCAGTGTACAAAACACTTAATCATATATGCTTTCAGTATACGATCCCAACAGCAGCAAAATCAATTCGGAGGAAGAGCTACTGAGGATCCTTATGCACATCTGGATAAGTTTCTTATGCTCTGCAACACTGTCAAGATTGGAGGGGTCAGTAAGAGTGCCATCCGGATGCGTCTGTTCGCGTTCTCTCTGCGGGACTGAAGATCGCTGAAAGAGCCCATGACTCTGAGCACACGCAAGTAGGGTGTCAAAATCAGGTAGAGGATCCTGAGTAAGTTGAACAGCCGTGAATGTGGCAAAATTTGAACCCAAACCTCGGATAAACCAGTGGGATTTATCGGAGGGATCGAGGGAGCAACCAATCGGCACAAGCTGATCGCAGAGACTCTTATAACGACAACCATACTCAGCCACAGAAATATCACCACATTTTAGATACAACAAATCATCCTTCAGACTGAGTTCCCAGGCTTTGGATCGGTTTTATATGCACGAGAAAGAGCAGACCATACCTCGCGAGAAGATGCGGCAAAGATGGTTGGGAGCCATCGATGAACAACTAGAAATTATGAGTAATCAGGAGCAATTCAATTTGGGCATGCCACAACAAGTAGTTTGCGGTGGTGAGTTTGATATTAACCATGTGAATCATGGTGGAGAGAGGGGAGAGATGGTAAAACATTGCCATCTTGTCGTGCAGCCATGAGGAAGGCGAGCGAACGATGAAAAAAAAATCTAGAGTTTAAGCCAATTTTTGGCTGATACCATGTAAAGATGAATATCTCTTATTTCACTTAATGAATTAAGATTACAAACGTAGTACTTATAGATGCTAAACATATCTAATCTAGGAAAAATAAAGATATAAAGGATATATATAAAAGATATACAGATAGATATGCTATATCTTAACAGGGTTATCGAAGTGTAATAAGAGCTAGGTATTTCATAAGTTTGGGTCTCGAAGCAAGCGACGACGGCAATGTTGAAGCGCCTGGAAACTGACAAATTGCCAGCAGCAAAGATCAACAAACAATTTCCTAAAGTTGAAAAGAGGAAACTGGAGAGACCAAACAACAGAGAGATAAAGAAAATGTGTCAGCCGTAAGTAAGACATTCCTGGTGGACTAGGCGAGACCGCATATAGCCGGTGGACGGAAGAGCTACCTGCAACTGCGACAGATCGTGCTACATCACCCTATAACTTGTTCTAGTGTATTTCATCCTACGCAGTTGAACAGTTAAAGTAAGACATTATGCTATGATCTATAAATCCTTGCGTTTTTTTACCATGCTTTGCTTTTATTTTTGCTGTTGATTTGAAACCCAACAATTTGTTAAGTTATTGTTGTACATGTCATGAAATCGGCAAAGTAAAAACTCAACTGCAAATAACAAGTTTTGGTAAATAGAACTGGCCAGAAACACTTAGTTATGAGCTCTAAAAGTGTAAGACTAATTTCCACTATAGTTATGTGATTCTCTGGTTTTGGTACAACATAAATTCTGAAAAAATAAACAACGATAATAAAGTTAATAATTTCATATGATATAAATATTGCTGAATAGTTTAATTGTTCACCAATTTGTAAATTACTAATTAAATGTATATTATTAAATTAATAAATGTCATAGAAATAAATTTAAAAAAAAAGAAAGAAAAGAATTAAGGACGTAAACTGTTCAGTCAAATGTAAATGGCAACAAGTGTGGAACATTAGAAAGTAAAAGAGCCAAGTTGTAATTTTTGAAAATATTTGCAATAGTGAACAATAAATCCTATATTTGTATTGAACTGGGATAGAAAATGATAAAAACCTAATCCTCACCGTTCGATTTTATAATTAAGTTTAATCCTAGTCCTTGGATTTTAATTTGGCTGTCACTTTGCACAAGGAATAGGTACACACCCTTGTGTTCTTGATATGTTGAAAGAGTCTTTTATTTCAACATATCATGTGCATGATTATTTATTTGCTTTTTTTTTTTTTTTAAATATTATTTTGCAAAAAATGATAGTTCATCATGTGTGATAAATGAAGGACTGTAACAAATATAACACTTCAAGTTTATGAGTAGAGAAGTTTAAAATAGTTAGAATCACATGTTATATCTTCAAATTGAGATTTAGAAAATGATCGAAGTGGCAATAATGGTACAAATAGCATATATTGCGACAAGTTTAGGGAGAGAATAGTGGTGTAAGTGCAGCGTAAATGTCTCAATTTTGAGAAAACTAATCTTATTTTAAAATTAAAGATTTAAATTAGTAATTTAAAATTTCATTTAAAATATAATGTGTAACTCAACGTATTTTTAACCTTGTCCTATACTAAGGGTATTAACTAACAAAAAGAAATATTAGAACAAAATCTTATAATAAATAGAATAGGAATCATTTTAAAATTGACCAGCACTTTAAAAAAAATTTCCATAATTTTCCAAAAGAATTATGACCATTGTTACTCAACCTTCCAAATTGAAGTTGAACCTTAAGATACTTGAGAAGCCCACAAATAGCCGGCTTGTTATGCAGTTTCGGACATAGTCACATAAAGCCCCTTCAACTACAGACCTTCTTAGGCCCATTAAATAACAAGAATTATTAAGCCCATAAATAAATGCCCAACTCTTTCTCGAATCAGGGGTCATAGGGATGAAGCCTCATTCTTTATTATTTTTTTTTTTGGGACGAAAGCCTCGTAAAATTATGACCGAAGATTCAACAAGAAAACTTGCTAAACTAAAAGAATAAAAACAAAAACCTTTAAACTAAAAAAAACCGCCGAAAACAGGATGGTTTGCCGGTGTGTCTACTCATTAGCCTGTATACACACTAGTCTAACTTGGGATCTCTTGTAAAATTAGTGAAGATGCGATGATTTGTAATGAAAAAGACGAAAGTGCAACTTTATTTATAAATGTATTTACATACATATAATAAAATATAGATAGATTAGTAAATAAAATTATGAAATTGTTATTAAGAAGGATATAATTGTTTGTAATGTAGAAAAATATAATTAAAAATTTAAAATTATACATATGAAAAGCGGTTCTAGTAAGAAAAAGAGAAAAGTTGGATTATGTTTACCATGTTGTTTGGATTATGATATTCAAGCAACATGAGTAGCCAAACAATGTGGTAAACATAATGAAACAGATTTCTCATATTCTCATGCAAGGACTTTTTTTCAACTGATAGGGGATAATCAGGTGAGAATGAATATCAAGGTGAGGAACAAGAATAAATCGCGATCATTGATTTAACACAATCAATTATTGAAATTGACTAAAAAATGCGGTATTTTATCCTTGGTTTTATTCATTAAAGGACAAATTCATAATTTTGATGTTACTTTATTCATGTAACAGTCATTTTATCTTATATATATTCTTCATTTTATTTCAATTGTTATTCATAATAATGTAAATTCAATGTTATTCATGAAACATTCATTTCATCTTAACTATTAATCATTTATCTCAATTATTATTCATTATAATGTAAATTCGATGTTATTGAACTTGCAACATTTTATTTTATCTATTCTTCAATTTATTTCTATTGCTATTCATTATAAAGTAATTTTTTATGCATATATCACAACAAACCTAAATAGTACATTACGAAAAAATAATGTAATAAGGAAAGATTGTCTAAGCCAAAATATAAATATACATATCTTATATGATATGTGAAATTGTTGGTCCCTGATCAGAGTATTAATATATGCAACGGAAGTTTTAATTAAATCTTGCACTTATCTTGCTATGGTCACGACTTAGCTAGTGTTTATCAAATGTGCTTAAGCTCGATTATTCGTTAGGTTTATTGCAGATTATACCTCAACACTTGACGTGTTGGGTTTTCAAGTAATCGATACGTAACGAAATAAAAGCAGTAAATGAACACAAGGTTTATAGTGGTTTGAACAACTGTTCTACTTCCACTCTTCAGTCCTCCTGATTGAAAATTCACTATTTGATTGATTACATGGTCAGGCTTGATCTCTAACATTGAGCAGCTCCTCCGACTAGTCAGCGTGCACCTTCAAGCACCTCGGTCTTCAATTTTCACTTTGACACTCGTTAGAGTGAGGACAAACCTCCATTATCCTTGGACGTCGACTTTGGGAGTTTTATAGTTCTTCCCAGCTACTTTCCTTTGTTTGGCAGTTGCCCGTGATAATCACGCATGGTGACTGCTAGATTCTTTCTAGGATAGAAGAACCTCAAAGTTAACCTTAGAAGTAACTTCAAAGGTCTCGAGCTTCGAGTATGAAAGTTTGTGAAAAGCTTCAATAGAGTACAAGCTCAGATGTGAGTTCGCGTGTATTGAAAGTGTTTAGATCTCTTCTATTTTCTCTTTTGAATAATATTTTTGCGAACCTCTGGATCTTTCTTTGATGACACCTATTTATAGGTGAAGATTCAAATGGCTGTTTGAATCTTTATCCGTTAGACTCAGTGTGTCTGCTCGTCAATCTCTATTCTTCTTTTCCTGCGAGGCACAGTGACTCTTCAAGTCTCCTCCAACTCTGATTGGCGTAGCTCCTATTCGTAGGCATCTTTGTCAGAATGGATCTTTCAGTTTGAATCTGGAAACCTTCGTTGTGTCTGTTGATTATCCTTCTCTCTGATTCACCAGGTTTCCTTGTGATTTGGATCCTTCTGTTTCACGACTTTGTATTATTCTGATTGCTGGTTTGTGTTTGCTGGCAGTTGATAGTCTGCTGGTATCTCAGCAGTCTTGCTGAGATTCAGCAACACGTTTGCTTCATTCCTTCAAGCATTCCTTTCAGTGTATCCATCATTCTTCTGTTGTTTGCTAGCCTTTAACTAGCGTCTTTAGCAATCTTTAAGTATGCTGATTCCTTTAGCATTCTTCGATTCTTCTTTTATAGTTCTATTACAACTCGAGTATATGTATCCTATACAGGACTTTTACAATTTTGACTCAATACTAAGTTGCTGGAAACTAGATTCACTAAGTTTTGATGCACCAAAACTAAAATACATACAATTGAGATCCAGGGGTTATGATATTTCTTACATAATTCCTAACAATTTCCCCCTTTTTGGTGCGATCAAAGCCCCGATTCTAACTAGTTGATCACGGGAAAGCTGATTACTGAGATTACAGGTTCTTCTTATTAATTATATTCTCAGCATCTCAACTCCCTTAGACTCAGTATGATTCCTAAATGTTCCCCCTCAAAATATCAAGGGTATTGCTCGATTATAAATTTTACTTCAAGTAAATGTCTTTCAAATCATTTATCAGGTAAGCATGTAGCACATTCACACTCAACTATCAAGCAACATGTAGGAACATATCACACACATCCAACAATCCACACAGTTTGCTAATTTTATTGAGTGTATAAATTCAGCTAAAGCAATTAATTCAGTGTTGGAAAATGAGATGTTGTCTTCAACCTGGGTTAGTTTGCATTAAAACATATTGCAATGACGTACTGGAAACACGTACCCAAATAAAAAACATTCTGTTTTATGCCAGAATACTTATAAGGTGTTGATGAATTACTTCTTCGTCGTCGAAGAGTCTGAATCAGCAGCATTTTTGGCACTAGAGGAGATGGCAGTGGTTTTCTTCACTTTCCTGAGAGTCTCAAGAATTACCTTCATGAAGTTGTCCACTACTAATTCTCTTTCTTCTCTTCTGATCCTTTCTTTCTCCTCGATCCTTCTTTGTCCTCTTTTTCTTCTTCTTCTTGTTGCCTTCTCAAGTATTCATCCAATTTTCTTCTTGCTTCGAGGCACCTGATCCTGTCTTCTTGTTCTTTCAATCGCTGTGCTTCCTCTGCCAATCTCTTCTCTTCCCCCTCTTTGATCGCATGAAAAAGGCCGGTGAAGAAGGTCTCAAAGTTATCTTGCAGAGTGTTGTGATGCCTTTGCCTCTTCCACTTGGTTCTACACTTCAACTCACACGATAGGCACAATCTGCTCCCCAATGCTTTGCCCTACCATTGTGTGTATGAATTGCTGGAGGTCCCTCTGATAAGTACTGGAGCTCAAAGGCTCGATTGCCATGACTGGGGGTTCCTTATATAACATTATTTGATTCGAGACGGTAGGTGTGTTTGTAGTGGTGATCAGCGCCTGAGAAGAATTAGCGACTGGATCAACATTTTCTGCTGCGACAGGTTCACTCTCCTGAACATGTTCTTCTTCAGCAGTGACTGGAGAGGGGGGCCGAAGGCTATCCACTCGATATGGATTGTTAGTCAGCGTAGTAAGGATCCGCTCCTTAAACTCCATCATCTTTCTGTGATCCTCCATTTTCTTCCATGCGGCTTCTTCTTCTGCTAGCCTACTTGCAACGCAGCAGCTGCAACCATCTACCTTCTTGTTGCTGGTGATTTGAAATTCTGAGTGAGCGAAGGTGAATCAGCAATTGCATACTCAGAGACAAGCAACGAGTGATCTCCCGTGACTGCTCCGTGTGCCTTAATCTTCTATAGCCTGGCTGCTACTTGCTTCTCCGTGTACTGTTGCTTGGATGATTGATCCATCCAGTCATCCGCCCATATTCCTCTTCACTTCTCTAATAGTTTAGACCCATGTGTGCCATTTCGGGATATATATTCATCAGCGTGATCAGCAACCTATTTTTCCAGGTGGAGTAGGTTTCCGGTGTGAACTTTCCCAACTTTGCGTTGTTCGCCATTATCCTTATCCCGAGCTTAACACAAATACACAAAAAAATATGCAAGGAAAAATGGACCTGGTCCTGAGCGACTCAGAAACAGTTAGTCTGTAAAGACCAACCGCTCTGATACCACTTGTTGGTCCTTGATTAGAGTATTAATATATGCAACATAAGTTTTAATTAAGTCTTGCACTTATCTGGCTAAGGTTACGACTTAGGTAGTGTTTATCAAATGTGTTTAAGTTTGATTATATGTTAGGTTTATTGTAGATTATACCTCAACACTTGATGTGTTGGGTTTTCAAGTAATCAATACGTAACGAAATAAAAACAGTAAATGAACACAAGGTTTATAGTGGTTTGAACTACGTCCACTCTTTAGTCCTCCTGACTGAAAATTCACTATTTGATTGATTACAAGGTAAGGCTTGATCTCTAACGTTGAGCAGCTCCTCCGTCTGGTCAGCGCGCACCTTCAAGCACCTCGGTCTTCAATCTTCACTTTGACACTCCTTAGAGTGAGTACAAACCTTCCTTCTCCTTGGACGTCGACTTTGGTAGTTTTATAGTTCGTCCCAAATCCTTTCCTTTGTTTGGCAGTTGTCCGTGATAATCACGCTTGCTGAGCAAGGTGACTGCTAGATTCTTTCTTGGATAGAAGAATCACAAAGTTAACCTTAGAATTAACTTCAAAGGTCTTGAGCTTCGAGTATGAAAGCTTGTGAAAAACTTTAATAGAGTACAAGCTCGGATATGAGTTCGCGTGTATTGAGAGTGTTCAGATCTCTTCTATTTTCTCTGTTGAATAATATTTTTGGCGAACCTCTGAATCTTTCTTTGATGACACCTATTTATAGGTGAGGACTCAGAGTGCCTGCTTGCCTATCTCTGTTCTTCTTTTCTTGCGAGACACAATGACTCTTCAAGTCTCCTCCGTCTCTGATTGGCGTAGCTCCTATTCGTAGTCGTCTTTATCAGAACAGATCTTTCAGTTTGAATATGGAAACCTTCCTTGTGTCTGTTGATTATCCTTCTCTTTTATTCGCTAGGTTTCCTTGTGATTTGGATCCTTCTGTTTCACGACTTCGTATTATTTTGATTGCTGGTTTGTGTTTGCTGGCAGTTGATAGTCTGTTGATATCTCAGCAGTCTTGCTGAGATTTAGCAACACGTTTGCTTCATTCCTGCAACATTCCTTTTGGCGTATCCAGCATTCTTCTGTTGTTTGCTAGCCTTTAACTAGCGTCTTTAGAAATCATTAAGTATGATGATTCCTTCATCATTCTTTGATTCTTCTTTTATAGTTCTATTACAACTCGAGTATAGGTATCCTATACAGGACTTTTACAATTTTGACTCGATACTAAGTTGCTGGAAACTAGATTCACTAAGCTTTGATGCACTAAAACTAAAATACATACAATTGAGATCAAGGGGTTATGATATTTCTAACATAATTCCTAACAGGAATATTGTTGTAAATATGAAAAATTATTTATATTTCAAGATTGAAATATATCTTAATTTGTTACCATATTTGTTCAAAAGAATTATTATCTTATTCATTGATCAAAATATTCCAAAATTTTTCTTAAAATAAACCTTTTGAAAACTGAATGTGTGTATTTTGTTTCTGAATCATATCTATCATTAATGTACTAAAATAAACAAGAAATAATTATAATTTCATTGTATTGTTTGAACAAAATATTATGTGTTCACGTCATCTTATCTTAAAATCTATTCATTAAATCTATATCATATATTCATTCTAATTTCATCTACTAATATATGAAAATAAAATAGTTGCACATATTTACATTATTGTCACTTTCCCTCCAAAAAATATTACATCAATAATATTTTTATTTTGTACTTTATTTATCCTATTATAATATGATGTACAACAAGCAATAACAAAAAAAAAAAAAAAAACTAGCAAACTTATATTTGCCATTTTTTAAAAAATATTACAATTTACTAATTTGTTATATTTACTAATTTTTAAATAATACAAGTATAATTTGTTTATGATAAATATTTTAAATTAAAATTTTATTTTTGCATGCTTTGTGTTTGATGCATTTATTTTATTTTCATTAAATTATATACTAGCTCTGCACCCCCTACGTCCATTGTGCGGATTGAACGAATAATATCTTATATTATAATATAATATTATATATTTTTAAATAAAATTTTAAAAAATCACTAATTCATGAAATAAATTTCACTCTTATTATCTAAACATAGTAAATAATGTTGGTCTTGGATTTCAGAGTAGAATATAAGTTGCACCACGAAATATTTTAATAACAGACTTGTACTTATTCAAACTGAGTGTCAGTCTCAGTTTGGTTCTTAAGTCCAGATAGTCGTTAAGTCAGTTTTAATTTGTACATCAACACTTGAGTGTTGAGTTTTAAAGAATGTAAACTGAAATGTAGAAAGCAATAAGCGAAAAAAAAATTATAGTGGTTCGGACACCAAAAGGTCGTACGTCCACTCTTCAGACACAAGTCTGGTAATAATCCATTAAGTGATTGAAAACAAGGTGCTCCCACGATTTATTGCTAGTTAGTGAATGCCTCGTCCACCAATCCACTAGCTCACACGTCCGGTCCTTTGTATGTCCTTCACTTTGCAACTTCTCGGAGTGTGGGCACACCATGCAGCCTCCTCGTCGCTGGAATGGATCTATAAACTTCTCCCCTGAACTGTTAGCTTGGCGGCTAGACGCCCGTCAGAGTCAAAGAACAGAGCGTACTTGACTATTGTGTTCTTTCTTGGAGAGAAAGAAAACCAAGAATAAGTCAAGAACTAAAAGTTCCGAATCTCGTGTTTATGAAGGTGACAAATGGAAAGCTTTAGGTAAGCCTCGAACATTTAAGTCATAAATTTGGTAGAGTTTTAGCAAGCTCGACAATACAGTGTTTGGTGTGTTGAATCTCTGGAGGTCTTCATCTATTTATAGATGAAGGTGTGGAGATTTAAATCCTTGGAGCCGTTAGACACATCAAATATTTGTCCAATCCGATGTTTCTTTACTCTGCGCGGTAGGTTTGCTTTTTCCACAAAATCAGGACCTGCTCCCGTTTTTCCTGACTGGATAGTGATTGTTCACCTTTTTGTCAAAACAACAACATGATCAGTTTGAGGAATCCAGACTGATTAGTTCTAGGAATCTAGATTGAAGTCTTGGGCTTGCAGACTTTAAGGAATCTCCAATCCTTAAATCCGTACTTTGTCAGTACCATTCATCAGATGATTCGTCTTGCCTCTATGTGTGGGGACTAGAACTAGTATTTCATGTTGATGTCGTCAAACTGGTAAATCCATGCTGGCTAATGTCAGGACTTTGTATGTTAATCCCCAGACTGGCAAGTTTGATCTTCCGAGACTAGCGACTTCCAGACTGGTCAGTCCCAGACTGTTAAGTTCCAATATTGATGAGATCCCAAACTTGTTTGTCCCAGACTGATCAGTCTCATACTGGACTTTCATTCTCTTGAGGCTTTTGCGCATCCCAGGCTAATTCTTCAGTCTATCTTCGACCAGCTTCAATTACAACTCGATTTAAAAAGATCTTACAGGACTTTATATTTCAAAAACAAACTAAAGCTAATCTAGAGACTTCATAGACTGGTTAGGCTTTCGATCCTTTGACCCACTAAAACACAATAAGTAAGGAAATTCTAACAAAAATTTCCTAATAATTTCCCCCTTTTTGGTGTGGTCAAAGCCATATAACCATCTAAACACACTCTAAGCTGGTAAAGAAGAGCGACTGAATTTCTGAGTTTTTACAAGTAATCTATGAAACTATAAACTCGTGGGAAATACTTAGACTCAACCTACTCTACTTAGGATCTTCCCCTTAATCTCGAAGTGATATTGCTTAATTAAAATTTTCAAAGTGAAAAGAGCAAAAAATCATGAATAAGAGCGAAAGATGTTGATTACACTGGATTGTGTAAGTTCAACTAAAAAAATGTGACTCTTCGTTGGACAAACAGGATTTATAATCAACAAGTTAGTTTTTCCATTATTGATGAATACAATTACAGATATAAAGAAAAAATAATTGTGAGTCAATACAAAGCATTTACAAAATTGAGAAGAGCCAGGTTAAAAAAATGAGGTCAGCCATATATTTTGCAATTATGAACAAGAAGAGGACAATTCATTTTGATCCAGAGGAGTTACAAGTGAGTTTGGCTAGGTTGTTGGGCCCAGGTATTGCAGCCGAAAAAATAAACGAAAAAAATGAACAAGTTGGCACAAAAATGATACCAAATTTAATGTGGTTCACCTTTAAATAGGCTACGTCCACAGGACAAACTCCGATCAATACTTCCACTATAAAATAATAGTAGGTACAAAGAGAGGTTTGGGGACAGACCCAAAATAGTGACACTCAAAGTGTTTCCCGAAAGTACCCAAAATATTTTCAACACTATTTTTATCGCTCCCCGTAAGAAACAATTACTCCGCTAATTTTTCCTACACAATTTTTTTTCTCTCTCTCTCTTTTCTTTTCCTCTGGATGTATTTTCAAAATGCAGATGAATTGCCTATTTATAGGCAAATTCTTGACAAAGAGAAGCGCAACAAAAGTTGAGCGCAATAGCTTGCACAAAATTTGACAAAACATATAAAAAATTTTGACAAAATATTTCATGTGGATCCCACCAACATAGGTCACCTAGAGAGGTGATTAGATTTGTGAGTTTAACCATATCAGCCTCGCGCTTCTGCCTATCAGTTTCTTCACGCTCCTCTCTTTCTCATTTCTTCAGCTTGTGTCCTCAGTCGCTCTTCCTTCCTCATTTCCTCATCTTGCTTCCTCCTGAGCTCTTCCCCCTCTTTGACCATCTGCAAAAATGTGGCCACGTTAGAGATCACTGTATCTATCTTCTCTTCAATAACTTTGGTCAAAGCCTCCTGTCTTCTTCTACTTGAGTTTGGAATTGTTTTTCAACAAGGTCGTTAATGTGGGCCAGAAGTTGATCATTATCGACGGGTGCAGCTCCAAAGAGACTGATGGATGTGGATGTAGAAGGTTGTTCATCGATAGCAACCGCAATTGGCCACTCAATTTCTTGAACTCCCAAAATGATAGGCACTTGAGGGCCAGCCGGGACTAACCACCACCTCCTATGCACGGCGAGCTCGGGAAGCCTTGTCTTCCTCCGCCATGTGCTCCAGTTCCCAGGCCCGCAGCATGGCATCAGCAGCAGAAGGAAAGGTAGACCTCAAAGGTGGGAGCTCATTGTTCAGACTCAACTCAGAAATATTGTAAGTTAGCTCAACACCATAGATAGTCTTCCTAACTTGGAGAAATGGTTCCATAGTTTTCTTCATTGGTGGCAGGCTGTAAGTCCCGGTCTTCAGTCTGTGGGATTTTATCTTCCTTAGCCTCTTCTTCACGAGTCTGACTCTTAGTTGCCTAGACCTCGGGTTCCTGCGCCCAATCCACTCGTCAACCCATAATTCCTCTGATCTCCAGAATGTTAGTCCCAGTCGGGCATACAGAACTGCCCGCTCTTCATGATGAAGTTGATGAGTGCATAAATCATAGATCCTCGGGATTCATCCTGCAACAACGATGAAATTAGAGAATCATCAAGAAGATATTTCGCATAAGTTGTACAAATCTCATCGTCCACCAACTTCTCCCCACACTCAGTGGTCACATTGGCGTGGAGGAAGATGACATCATTATCCTCTTCAAGTTGATGGAGAGGAAGACACCAACTTCGAATCCTCTGGGTTGTGAAGTCAGGATGTGGCAGCCCAACCAAGGGAACGAGATACATGGAGAGCTCAGCCGGGGTCTGATCATAAGGCAGCAAGCGAGTGTCCCATGGATGTGGAACCTTCACCCTGGCTAGCCGTTCCTCCCTGGTCTCTAGCTGCCTCTCTAGCTCATCATCATCCTCGGTCCTATGGGCCTCGGTTCTTTTTCTGCTTCTTGAACTGAAGTGCTAGCCTTCACTTGGACTGATGTGCTAGTTTTTTCCTGTACAGATAAATTGAATTTTGACAAAAAATTTTGTGGCACTAGTTCAGATGTGCCTGCAACCCCTTGCACAGTAGGCACTTCCACCAACTCTTTCTCCACAATAGATTCCACCAGTTTCACCAGGGCAGTCGCCCGAACAACTTCTTCAGCTTCAGTCTGAGCTAAGTCAGCTTCCCCCTGCGTCGCCAACTTCTTCAACAATGTGTTCCTATGATGCAGCCAACCTTGAAGATTCATAAATTTGAAGCCCATAAATCACAAAAGGCTCAAAAAAATTGACAGACACGTTCATGAGAGGCCCAAAATATATTGGCACGTATAACCAACTAACCAACCTCTTTGTGCATACGTGTCAAGTGTTTGATTTTGCGTTGATGTTGAGAAAAGTGAAGAGGTGGTGTTGGCAAAGACGACAAATTATTCAGACAATGAAAAAAAGGTCAGAATCATGATGCCATTCAATGTTTAGATTTTTTATAATTGGGCACATTGTTGTAATACACTTGAAAATTCAAGTAACTAGTAAAAAGGAAAATAACAATGAAACACGGTAAATATACAATTTTTGACAAAGTGGACAACACACAACTATAAATATACAATTGACACATAAACTAAAGAAAAAGCGCTACAGATGGCATCCTACTTTACCTTCTCTTGTATGTGGATGATATGTTGTTGGTAGGGAGGAATATATTTGAAGTAAATCAATTAATAGAAGATCTGATGGTTGAGTTTGAATTGAAGGATCTTTGTGCAACTTTTAAAATACTGGGAATGGATACAGACAGGGAGAGAATGGAAGGAAAGTTGAAGTTGCAACACTTTAATTACCTGGTTAAGGTTCTTAAACGGTTTGATATGTTGGAAAGTAGACATTTGATCATTCGTGTTGGGATGAATATCAAATTGTCTGAAGATCAAAGTCCAGTTACTGCAGCCGAGGTAGAGGCTATGAATCAAAGGCCTTATGCTAGCTTGGTTGTCAGTTATGTACTTAATGGTTTGTTCAAGACTTGAAGTCGCTTATTCTATAAGCATTGCCAGCATATATACGTCACAACCAGGCAAGCCTCACCGGGATGCATTAGTTGGTATTCTCAGATATTTGAAAGGATCTTAAAGACTTGGTTTGGTGTTTGAAAAGGAGAAGGGTGAACAACAAACAGATCCTCTTGTAGGATTTGTTGACTCAGATTTTGCTTCTAGTGTTGATATTAGAAAGTCACAGTCTGGATATATATTCAAGCTCTATGGAACAACCATTGTTTGGAAGTAAAAAATTCAGCCAGTAGTAGCTCTTTCAACTTCTGAGGCAAAATATATGAAAATTACAGAAGCCATTAAAGAGGGGTTACGGTTGAAGGGTCTGTTACATGAGTTTGGTATTAGTCAAAAATTGGTGGAAGATATATGTGACAACCAGAGTGCGCTGTATATCACCAAGCATCAAGTGTTTATTGAGAAATCTAAAAACATAAACATTAGATTCCATTTTGTGAGGGATGTGGTTAACAAGAGCATGATTAAGATGGTGAAGGTTTCTTCTGAACACAATCCTGCGGATGCTTTGACAAAAACACTGCCTTCTAACAAATTTTAGTATTGTGTTGAGGTGATGGGATTGAGCTGATTCTGACAAGCTCTTTAGATTCTGTAATGCAACTAGATGGAGGGAATGCATACATGTGATGATCTTTGAACAAACATAAAGTCGAGAGGGAGAATTGTTGAGAAGTTGACTTCATGTTTGAGGTTTTATTGTTGCCATTTTTATGAGTTAAACAAGCTGCCATGTGTGTAGCTCAGCTGAGATGTGTGTAGCTCGTTTTTGGAGTGAAGGAAGAAGAAGCGTGGTTTTAGAGTAGCAACTCTTTAAGTGAGCCGTTGATATGCTGACACGTGGTGAAGCAGGACTTAATCATGTTGAAAGGAATATATCCGTTGGAGTCTAACCGTTATTCTTTTACAATTACTTCATCTTCTTCATAGAGCTAGAGAGAGGGCAGCGTATCGATTTTGAGAGAAGAAATTCGTGAGTTCTAGTTGTTGATTTCTTCCCATCTTTTGTAATCGTTCGAACATTAATAAAAGTGTGTGTGAATCTCCCGTGGACATAGCCTAATTGTGAACCATGTTAAACCTTTTGTGTTTGAGTTATTTGTTTTTCTTGCTTATGTTCGAGCTCCAAAAGTTAACAGTCTCAGGTAGTTTAAAACAAGATGTTGAGTAAATAGCAATAGCTTCAACCACTGTTTTAATAAGTGTCTCCTATTGCCTACAAAAACTAAAATTTTCTTCTAATTTTGAAATCTTTGTTCCAATCCATTTCTAACAAACCTAAATAAATCGAATGTCCATTAACCAATCGAATCAATATCCTCATTTCCTTGTATAAGGGCTAAAAGTTATAGCAAACTTATCAAAGTTGATTAAGTGTCCCGAAATAACAGCATATTTAAGATACACATTCTTGATTGGTCTACTTCCTTGAGAATCACCTTTAAAGAAAACTAAGCTGTCATTAGCAAAAGAGAGGTGACTGATAACTGGATAGCCTGCTCGAAAGCAAATTCATTCACACATATGAACACTCTTGATAATTCTATAATTTGCTAATAATTTAGTTATTCATAAACGTGGAATTGAAAGATATAATCGAAATAAGAAATATGAATTTAAAAAGCATTAAATAAAACAAAAGAGAAGAATAATTTGGCTCCAAAATTGTCATATTTTGAATTTCCTTCTTCCACAACTCAAATCCGAATGTAAATAAAACTATCAAAATAAAGCTAGGGCTTCCGAATCTATATTTCCGTGCCTCTAGTACCCTATTTATACTAGTAGTGGGTGATCTATGCTAAAACTGCAAATGAATTATAGCAAGGGAAAATAAATTAATAATCAACCCGAAGGTTGTCGAACCCACAAGAATAGTGCAACGAGCATATTGATAAGTTCGTATTTTTACCGACTTATTAGTTAGTTCTAAGTTGTTTTTAGTAGTTTTTGGTGCATTTTACATATTTTATCATGCATGGAATGGCTTTTGTGCTTGTTATGTTCGTGGTGATGTGTTTTGCAGGTTTTTTTGGGTGGAAATTAGTGAAGTTTGAAGGAGTTGTTTGGGCTACAATTCTACGTCGATCGACATAATTTTATGTCGATCGATGTAGCCCTTCGTTGGATCGTTCACTACGAGGCTCGATGCAGTACATGCCGGCAGCTTTCGTGTCAATCGACGTGGATCTCACATTAGTTGACGCAACCGTTTCAAGTGTGTCGATTGATGCAAATTCCGTGTCGATTGATGCGAATCCGGAGACTTCCGAATTCAATCTTGTTTGGAGATATACATATATCTAATCCTAGATTGTGTAGGATACATCTACCACTATTATAAAAAGGCCTTGTAATTTTGAGTTTTAGAGATATGCTATCTTTTAGAATTTAATTTAGAGAGTCAACCGCATCAATTGTGATTTTATTTTGGAGTCGGATATTTGAACAACTAATGTAGAATTCGGGCATCATTTTCTACACTCAATTTATGTTATGCAGTTCCAATTCAGGTTTTATCTCTTCTTGATAATCTTTGTTATGGTTATGTGTAACTAAATTATAATCGGATTCTAGGATTTCGAACTATCGTGTATGCATGTTTGATTAATTAAATTAATTTTCCTTTCCTATCATAGTTTATAAATTATGTGCTTAATTTTCAATCTTGATTTGCTGGCCACATATTAGGATTGATTCGTTGATAATTAAAGACTCAAAAAGTAATAATTTTCAATGGAAAATAGTTTTTATAATTTAAACTGATTTCTTGTCTGAAAAGAAGGAAATAGATTATAGGAATAAATCTGTAAGGTTCTGGAGTTAATTAAGTTCTTCTCAAGACCGAAAGGATAGAGATAATTGATTAATCTACTTTATGGATCATCTAAGCTAGAAATTCATAATAGTTTTCTGATGTTCCACTACGATTAGGAATTAAATTGGTATTAATTAATTTATCATTGCGTGTAAGGCATGATAGGTAGAAAACCCTGGAATCTGTGTTTCTCATATTTGAATCCTCGAGTCTTTTCTATTTTCAGTTTTAATTTTATCTATAAGTTACTTTATTTTCTAATTCTTAAAAACCCAAAATCTGAATTTCCTTGCACAATATTTCAAGAAACTACGTTTTAGTATACAAGGTTTTCGAAATTTCACTCCTCTGTGTTCAATAATTTATTTGCCGCTATATTATCTTATGTATTGAATGTAGTTTTTCTATTCTTTGTTTGGGTAAATCCAATTTTAAGGGTTTTGAGTTTTGAAAAATAACTTTTTAAAGGAAATTCAAATAGACGAAAGCACAGATCCTAGGGAATTCTACAAATCTGATCAACATGTATGAAACAAATCATTCAAACCCAAAAAAGACATATGGTGGAAAATCTGTTAAAGTGGAATTAATTCATTGGTCAGACAAGTAAAACCTAAATTACTAATCAGTGATTATCTCCTCTCGGTCTAAAAAATACATATTAATCAATGTCAATAATAATCAAATTTATTCCTATAATTGAATTCTTCTTGGTCGGATAGAAAATCAATCATATTAAATTCTCTCTTCCTATTATTAATTTTCGCCTCTCGGTCCATCAATTAATAACTAAAACATATTCCAATTTTCAGCTCTCAATCCATCAATTGAAAATAGATTTGCAATTAAATATAGAATTTAAACCAATTTAGGGTTTGAATAATTCGAATCAAAACATGTATCATAGATGGAAAAATCCTAGAATCTGATAAAATATTTAGCCTAGCATATTGAAATCCAACATTGAAACAGAAATTAAAGATTGCATTTAACTTATTGAAAAATAAAGTACAGCAAAATAAAGGTTTTGATCCTGCTCTTGAAAACTAAAGAACAAAAAATTAAACTATGAACTCGGATATTGAACTGGATTCCAAAAACTGACCTAAACATAAGTTTATATAGAATTAGGGTAAAACTTTGAACTGCAGGAATTAGTGATATTTGGTAATTTTCATCTCAATCTGGCCCAATACTCGAAATAACTTGTTTCCATCTTCAAAAATATTTGTGTCGGTCAACACGAATTCTTTGTGTCGATCAGCCCTCGGTCGAAATCCTTTTTGTGTCGATCAGCACCGTGTCGACCGACATGAATTCCGTGTCGGTCGACGTGGCCTTCTTTTCTTGCGTCAGTCGACTTGCTTCCAAGTCGCACTTTGTGGCGGATTCCTTCATTCTTTCATCACTTTTCCTTTCTTTTGATGTATTTTCCTACGAAACTCAACACAACAAGCATAATACCCTCTAAACTATACTCATGCTCAATTTATTAATGTAAACAAACTAAATTGCATAAAAGAATTAAGAAAAGAATGCAATATGTCAGTAGAATTATGAGCTTATCAGTGGGATACTAGGATATGATTAGAAGATGTACAAGGATAAAAAACTCAAAAGGAAAGATAAGAAAAATATTAGACTTGTCTATCTTGCATATCAACCGTTGCGAACTTTGTGTCAATAGATACATAGACTTCTTTATTTTGATCCTTGACCGTCACAACTCCACATTCATCACCATGGTGCCCATCGCCAGTCATGTCGGCCGCTACAGAGTTGAAATTTTTGGGATTCATTCTCCTTAACATTTCCCACTTGTTTCAATACCACTTCACCACCAAAATCATAACATACATAAATAGCATGATTTTAAGAAAAAAAAAACTAGAAAAAACAATTCTAATAAGCTATAAATAAATGAGTAGAACGAGAGAGAGAGAGAGTAATTGAACACAATACATTAATGGAAACAACCTAGCATTTGCAAGGGTGAAAGTAGATTTTGAATACCGAATTCAAGTACTATAATATAGTGGAATTGGTGCACTATAATTTTTTTTTATTGTTTTTATATATTATATCAAAATATTTGTTTTAAATTATTAAACATAATAATATAGTCATAATTAATTTGTTTTTTGTGTGAAATTGGAGGACTTTTGGGGGTAGAGATGGGCAGACAGTGGAGACTGGAGATAGGGACAACCAGGGGCGGACTTATGTATAAGGTTGGGGTACACTTGTACCCCCAAATTTGTATTTTTTTATTATTAAATATATATATTCAGTATTATTTATAGATTTTTTATTATTTATTTATATATAATGTATCCCCAATTTAATTTTATTTATATATTGTATCATCAATTGTAATTTTCTAGATCCGCCCCTAGGGACAACCAATGCTTCTGGTCCCAACAATTAAGCTCCCCCAGCTACCACCGCCTGCTCTTTTTCTCCAAAAACATTACTCCTCTAAACAGTTGAATCTGAACTCGACATTGGGTACAATTTGTATTTCTATTTTGTTTGCTTTGTGGTAGTGGTGACTGGTGAGGTGAGTAAACACATGTTTTCTTGATTATGACAGGGTTTGCATTCTTGATTGGAGACCCATAAGTATTGCAGCAGCACTCAGCTTGCCGATGACTAGAAGCCTATACATTATTGTGTATTTCCCAAACATAGAAAATATTTGAAATAAATAGTACCAATAATAACTAATTTGCCCTTTTCCCATACCTATAATATGTATAAAGCTAGAAATATGACACTAGAATGAAATAAAAAGACAATGCGTGTTATTGCATTTGACAAACCGCTTCTTCATAAATCCACCTTTTCATATGTTTCTACTTCACACAGTTAAAACATAAAACATGCATAAAACAAACCTATGAAGCAACTAAGCTTGTCTAACAAGTATATCAAACCCAATCTTCAAATTCTAAATGCTTGCCCCGAGGTTAGTTTGATTCATTTATGGACCTAGTAATGTGGGCAATGAATGAATCCATCTCCTTGCAGGATACCCCTCCATCCATCACCGATTTCCTAACAGTTTCCCCCACTATTGCAGCTCTCTTCCTAATCTCCTCCCCTTCTTCAGATGCCATCAATCTTCTCACAACATTCTCCACCGTCTCCGATGATACAACCTCGCCACGACGACCCCATTCCCTAACTTCCACACCTATCTTGAGCACATCCGTTATAAAGAAAGCATTCCTCGGCTGGTCAGAATGCATCGGCCATGCGGCCACGGGCACTCCCATGCTGATGCTTTCTATGCTCGAGTTCCACCCACAATGCGACATGAACCCGCCTGTCGATGCGTGGCCTAAGATGTCCAACTGTGGCGCCCAGTCTCGAAGAATTAGTCCCCTTCCTCGTATTCTTTCTTCATAACCTTCTGGCAATGGAGGTTTTCTAACATCTCCTTCGAATACATTCCCTCTGTCGCCTTCTCTGATCACCCATATAAAATTCTGTCCGCTTTTCTCAAGGCCGACGGCAATCTCGGAGATTTGTTCATCCGATAAAGAACACGTGCTCCCGAATGAAACGAATATCACCGAGTTCAGCCCCTGTTTGTCAAGCCATTTCAAGCATTCATTTTGATTACCCGATGAAGAAACTGGATTGACTGGACCAACGGCCCAGATTTTCTCAGTTCCTGTGGTCTTCTCCTTTGCAAGAAGATCGAGGAACGTGTCTTCGATCGCTCGAGATGTGTTGTAGATGTCGCCGGAGTTCACCTTCACAGCTTCGTATTGGAACTTCATAACCTCTGCGAATTCCGGCGGGAAGCAGCCCTCGGCAGACGGGACTTGCTCGAAAATCTTGAATTCTTCTGGAAGAGACGGCTTTCCACCATATTCCCATGCGAATGAATACACAGAGAAAGCTGCGATGCTGTGGAAGCAGTAGGCCTCGGCGTTGGGGATGAGGCGGACGTCCTGCACGACGTAGGGGAGGGAGGAGTCGTACACGACGGCCAGCCTCCGGGCAGTGGAGGCGAGTTTCTGCACCAGCTCGTAGACTGGCCGGCGGAGATCCATGGACGAGACTAATGACGGTATGATCTGGGTGGGGAACTTGATGGCGGCGTTGGGATCGGGAGCGGGGTTGCTGAATGCCGGCGTTGGGAGCTCATGGAAGTGGATCTCGGCGGTGGATGAAGGGTCCCAGCCATGGACACGTGCCCTGGCCTGGCGGATGTGCGGCGCGGCTGCCGCGTAGTGGACGGGGATGTTGCGAACGGCGATGAGGCGGGAGAGGTGGAGCAGCTGGTTGAGATGGCCTTGCGCCGGGAGCGGCACCATCACCACGGCGGCGGGGAGCTGTTGATGATGATGGTTTGCCATTGGAGGGGTTTGTTCGCTCGAGTACGATGATGATCATGTGTGTGTGGTATTTATAGTGGCCTACTTGGGTCCCATCGAAACCCGACCATTCAACGTAGAAATGGACAAGAATTTCTGTGGAAATCATTGTAGGGGAGAGAATCTCGAGGTCTCATTTCATCTTGGACTTGATCTTCTACTTGTAGGCATTGTGATTAAACTGTTAAAAATCATTGGATGGAAATGTTTGGAAGTTTCATAATTGATTTGTTGTGGGAGACTTTGACGGTTGATCAAAGAAAGGCATAGGAATTCTCCACATGGCCTATCATTATCGCAAAGAAACAAAGTGCCGCTTAATTCTTCTCTTCTATTCCTTCTTCCAAGTTGTTAAATTTGACTCTTCAGCATTTACTGATGAGCAAGACTTCTATGAGTGAGGGGTCAAAAACAATCTCTTTCAATTTTTATGGATCCAGTCATCCAACTTACTGTATTTATTAGATATTTATAAATTTCATCTGTACTTACTTTTTGAATTTGTTGAAAGAATTGTGTATTTTTAAATTTAAATAATATTTATATTGATTAAACATTGCTTTTACTTTCGTTTATAATGATCTAATCTTTTATTAAATTATTAGTTTTTTTTTCACTCACCAACACTACCTATATATAATTTAATATTCTACTTTACTGACTCAATACAATTTTAATATTTTTTTATTGAAATATTTTTTTTTCTTTCTTTTTAAAATAAAATAAAAATTAAACAATATATCAAAATTCGTAATTAAATAATCATTTAGCACTAAGATTTTATAATTTATTTGACAAATACAAATTACGATAATAAATAGAAATACAACCCATGCAAATCTTGAAAATTGGAAGTTTTGAAGATAGAGAGCTTTAAAAATCTTGAGAATTTTATAGATTTTCTCTATATGTAAGATTATGAGGATGGAGGTAAGATCCAAAAAAATTAAATAACTTGAAGATCGATTATTGTTGGACCCGAGATCAAAGTTAGAAAAAAGTGCAGCGGAAGTCTTTAAAGGCTGGGCCCTCTGAACTAGTGGTTTTAGAAATGCGGTTGTTTTGCTTGTCGAATGTATGACTTAGCCGGATTTAGCAATATACCTCAACAGTTGTTGTGTTGAGTTTTAAATCTAGTGAATAAACTTAAAGAAAGAAGTAAATAACACCAGATTTTACAAAAAGTTCAGACAAAACCGTCTTACGCCCTCTCTTTAGATACACAGTTTGGAACCAGCAAGTTGACAGCTACAAAGATATCAATGGTCTATTGCTAGCTAGTGAATGACACGTCCACCAATGAACTAGCGCACTTAGAGGTGTAAATGAGCAGAGCTACTCGGTTATTGACTCAAAAAAACTTAATTAAAATTCAATCATTAAATAAATGAATCGAGCTCGAGCACTGAATCGAGTTCGAGCAAGGATATATTCGGTTCGCCAAACTCGCGAACATATTCGAATTCGAGCTCGAGCATGTTCGCGAGTAGGCTCATTTACAGGCTCAAAGTTTTTATTAAAATTTTATATTTATATATCTTTCTATTTCTATACATTTTATTACTACATTATTATATTTCATATTTGTATTGTAACACTATAATATGAATGATAACGTAAAATAAACTTAATTCATATAAAAATTAAAATAAATATTAAATTAGAAATAAAATCTATTTTTATGAGTTATAAATTTATAAACATTTCAAATAATTTATTAGGTTTATGATATTTGTAAAGATTAATTAAATCAATATAATTCATTTTATTTAAACTTGTTGGTCCCTGATCAGAGTCGTGTTAAGCAGCGAAAGACTATTTAACAAATGCAGCAAAATATTTCAAGTTATCTTGCACTTTGTTTCTTTTAAAATGTTTGGCTTAAAGTTGGAGTTAAGATTGTTTCAAATATACACTAGCAACTTGAGGTTGCTAGGTTTTAAATCAATGATAGAAACAATAAAACAGTAACAAAGACACAGGATTTATAGTGATTCGATCCTTAAGATCTACGTCCACTCCTCAGTCGAACACTGAGAATTTTCACTAAAAAGATATATGAAAGTACAAGGATTCGCCGGACACTTGTAGCAGGTGGTGAGCTTTCGAGCCAGCCACTACAAAGCTATCCTCCGTCACTTTATCTTTTGACAGTTGCGGCTAAGTCAAGGGCGACACCTTCGTAAAACTTATCCTCGCTGTAATGGAAGCTTTTAAGTTCCTTCCTGAACTCTTCTGTGTGCTTTTGGCAACAACCCGTCTTAGTCAATCTCTTTTTAGAGATGTGACTGCTGGATGCTTCCTAGGATGAAAGTTATCCCAATGATTGATTCTTGAACAAAGTCAAGGAATCTCTTCTTGAATGCAGTGTCAGATATTCAATGTGTGACACTTTCGTTGAGAGCTTGAAATTCTTCTTGTCTCTTTAACGTGCTCTCAACTGACTACTCTTCCGCTTTGCTTCGCTTGTAAAAGTTATCTCTCAATAATTGTCTTTTGCAAATCGTAGTAGTAGTTCTTCTCTCTTGTTTGGACTTCTCTTTTATATCTGGAGATTCAAACTTTTGAATCTCCAAACCCATTAGACACAACGTTCTCTTTGTCCAATAGAGCTGCTACTTTTTTCGTCCTTTCCGGCTTGGTACAGTGCTTTTCACCTACTTCGGGAAAGCTATGTGTCCTTGGTTGTACCCTTTGTCAGAACGGGAGTCTTAGCAGAAGTTGCTGGATATTTCCTTGCTTAGCATTCTTTTGGAGAATGCTGGGAACATTCTGCTAAGTCCTTAGACCTTTTGACTGCTGAGATCTTCTAGCAGTCTGTCTTTGTATCCAACTGTTGACTCCTCAGCAGTTGCGTATTCAGCACTTTGACTCTTGATTCCTGATTGCTATAACTTCTAGCAATCTCCTGAGTATTAGTGAATGCTGACTCTTTCAGCATTCTGCTATGTTTTTACTTCTGACTGCTGAGCAAGTATTCCTAGCAGTCGTTTCCTTCAGCATATGACTACCAACTCCTTAGCAGTCATTCTTCTCAGCACTTGACTACTACCTCCTTAGCAGTCATTTATGTTTGCTGACGTCTCTAGCAACCAACATCCTCCTAAATGCTGAGAACACTCCAAGAATCCAGAATCTTCTGAAGTTGCTTGGAATCTGATTTCCTTCGTTTCAATTACTGAATCCTTCAACAATCTTCTGTAGGGTTTGAGTCTACGACGGGCAATATTAATTGCCATTAATTAAACACTTGCCAAGGATCGTTCTTAGGATACCAGGAATAAATTTCAATTAAACAAACCATGCGAAAGCCTATGCATGCTCCTACAAAATAAATTGCATAGGATGGATATAGAATTATACCTTGTTTCACCGTTTGATCCACAGGACAGATCGGAGAATGATAACGGTGAAAACCTATTCAGATCTGATGCGGAATATGGAACTTTTGAATCTCTTCTCTTGTTCCTACAGATCTGATCTTCTGATCTGTATCCCTTGCTCCTTGGAAATCTGGTGAGGATTATTCTACCAAGTTAGATCCGAGCTCCGGAGAAGTCGATCAATCTCCTCCCTCGTAGATCCAGCCGTCGCCCCTCTCTCTCTGTCTGTTCTGAAACCCTAGTTTCTGAACTGACGGCTACTGAAAAGTGTGCACACCAAATTGTGTTGATCCAATAGAGAGGGGGGTATTTATAGTGTTAGGGTTTATGAAACCCTAACCCTAATGGGCTGAGAGCAGTTAATGGGCCAGACCAGGGATCAGATGCAAATAATAAAGTGGGCCCTCTTTTATTAATTAATTCTCTCATGTCCAACCCAGAACATTTAATTAATTAATAAAGTATTGTTTTAACCTTCACCACGGTAACAATACTGACTCGCCCCTTTATTACCACGTTATTAGGAACGGGTTGCACCAAACTAACTTGATCCACATATTTAAGGTTTCAGACATTCATTAATTAATTTGGCTTATGACAATCAGCCACAATTAATTAATTTCTTATTTCCTGAATAACACCACTCACCTTTTATCACTTATGCCTGAATTAAATAATTCAACCTGCAGGGTTTAGCATAATGAACCTTTGTGAGCTCATCAGGGAATGTCACCATCCTGAACGGATATGTTACCATACATCCAGACTAAGCAGACCCCACACAAATTGCCAACACCCAAAATACGGGCATAAGGGTACATGTAAGACCCGCCACCATGGTAAATCAAAGTGCAGTCAATCTGTGTGTGCCCCTTATCCTTCAGTACGATTTAAGATCACAGAGAGTATGTTAGGGATCTGGCTCGTTCATATGTCAATGAGAATGGCGCATCCCACTGTTGATCCCATCAATACATAAATATGTACCGACACATCAAGTAGCCAGGATAAGCCCACTTATGAACTGATGTGCCGCAGCTTAAACCGACAGCCTATCCAGGGACCGTCTCAGCTGTGATACTGTTTATATCTTGCTAGGTCAAACGAGCCATATGATCCTGCTGTGGTTACACCACATGGCCATCCCTATCGGCGAGATAATAGGATATTATAGTTCGTCGTATGATTGTTCTATCAGACAGCGAGCATTGTTGCGGATACATACATGAATACCAGTGTACGAAACACTTAATCATATATGCTTTCAGTATACAATCCCAACATCTTCCACAATCACTTCTAATTTATTACAACTCGATATATAGCCTAAACAGGACTTTACAAAGGAATTGCTAGACTATCTAGACTTCAGCAATGGTCCACCAAAATAACTGAGGCTTTGATTCAACAAAACCTTTACAATTTGATCTAAAGGGAGATTTACAACATAAATCCAGGAATAATTCCCAACAAAACTTGGAAAAAAATTATTGAGATATCTATTTATTTGTATATATAAAAATAACTTAAGAATTGGCATAATTTATGAATAAATTATATAAGATATGATTATTTAATTTCACTACTCCATCCGTCCCACCTCAATTGTCCCACTTTCCTTTTTCGTCCGTCCCACCTCAATTGTCCCATTACTTAAAAAGGCAACTTTTTCACACTCAACAATAAAATATTAATTCCACTCAACTTACTTTACACTCACACTCCTTGGTTATTGTGCCCGGTCAACCCGGGACAATTCAGCCGGGGCGGAGGGAGTATTATTATATTTTAGTCATATTTTTAAATATTAAGTGAATCATTTTATTCTATTTTAAAATATATTTTTTATTAAAAAATATATTTTAACAAACTCCTAATTTATAATTATTTAATACACAAATATTTATATATACACTATATATTTATGTAAACTATTAAATGTGAATACTTTTTAAGGCAAACTCCTAAGTTATAATTAATACTCAATATACAAATATTAATGTATAAATTATATATTCATATAAATTATTAAAGATTAATACTAGTTTTAAAAGTGTACTTATAATTGAAAAGTAAGATAAAAATACATAATTAACAAATACTCCTAAGTTATGATTACTCAATATATAAATATTAATGTATAAACTAAATCTTAGTACTTTTAAAATGTAGATGGTTGAATGATATATTATTGCACTAGTGAAGTAATATAATTGATATCCATTTTGTTTGTATTTTATCATCATAATTTTTGCACTTTATAGAGAAGAAATTTTGTATGACTAAACAAGCTTGAACTCGAGCTTACACTCAAACTCGAGCTCAAGATCAATTAGCACTTTAACAAATCAAACCCGAGCATAGCTTGAGTCGCACTCGAACTTTACAATCGAGCTCGAGCTCGAGTTCAATTTTTTTGAGCTCGGACCAAGCTTGAACTCAACAAAATTTGCATGAATTGAGCTCAAGCATCTTACTACTCAACTCGGCTCGGTTTAATTACACCCCTAAGCGCACTTGCCAAGTCATTTGCAATTAAGAATTTCTTCAGGCTTGAAGCCTGGACACACCACCTTGACCTTCAAATTGGACGTGAGAGTTTAAGTTTCTCTCAAGAACTTCAGTTGTTGGTATCACTTCAACAAAAAAGGTAATAAACTCCGTGAATATTCAGTTGTGTTGTCTATATCTTAATAGACAATGCAAAATTGTAGTCGCATTGTTAAAAAAATAGTTAGTTATAGACAACGTGACAAACTGCATTCTCTATATTAATATAGAAGATGCGAGATAACGTGTTATCTATATAGATATAGATGACACAAAATCTCAAGTCGTCTACATTTTAAAGCAGGAGGTGATAGACGATGCGAGGCTCGCATAGTCTATGTTTTAAAATAGGCGGTGATAGACTAGCGTCGTCTAGCAGAAGGTGATATACAACGCGAGCGGCGTCTATGTTTTTAATACAAACTCCCATCTTGCTCACATTTAAGGTTCTCTTTCAATCGGTGATTCTATTCATTTAGGGTTCTAGTCGGCCATACCTGTCTGTGGGTGCTGCTCCTGTGTTGAAGTTTCTCTATCCATCGACGGCGGACCCTCGCCTAGCTCTGGGCGTTCAGTCGTCGTGACGGTGGTTTTTCTATCTGATAGGAAATATATTGTTCACCTTGAAAATTAAGTTTATTGAAGAACATATATATAGAGTTTACAAAAGATGTAGAAAACCCTAAAAAGATATGAAAATATGAAAGGATATACATGAATATATGCATGCATACCTAAACTAAATCTAAACTAGATTTATACTTTATCATCCCCCCTCAAGCGAGACTTCGGCACTGGGAAGACTCGAAGCTTGTCTCTAAAGAAGTCGAAGAGAGATCAAGCCAATGACTTTGTGAAGATGTCTGCAATTTGCCGATCAGAAGGAACAAATTTGGTTGATAACTACTTCTCATGAACGAGTTCATGAAGAAAATGGTAGTCGATGTCGATGTACTTTGCTTGTTTATGTGCCACAGGATTTTGAGTCATGAAGATCTAGCTTTTGTTGTCGCAATAGAGATCCGAAGGCTGAGGCAAAGAAATGTATAACTCACGAAGCAAGGAGCGGATCCATAGGACTTTAGCAGCGGTATAAGCAATTGCACGATATTCGGACTCACAGCTGGAGCGGGCAACGGTGGGTTGTTTCTTTGCACTCCATGAGACTAAGTTACCTGCAAGAAAAATTGCATAGCCGTATGTAGAGCGCCTGGAGTCCGGGCAGCGCGCCCAATCAGCATCAAAATAGGCGACGAGATCACAATTCAAGTGGCGAGAAAATAGAAGACCGTGAGATAGAGTGCCTTTGACGTATCGCAAGATGAGTTTTACTACTTGAAAGTGACCAACAGTTGGAGCATGAAGAAACTGACTAACGTGATTGACGGCAAAGGCAATATCCGGGTGAGTGATAGTGAGATACTGCAAAGCACCCACAACTGATCGATAGCCAGTGATATCGCTATATGGACAACCAATAGCAGTAAGTGCGAGACCAGCAAGAAGATGAGTCGACATCGGTTTTGCGTCGAGGAGATCAAAACGAGAGAGAATATCCTTAGCGTACTTAGCCTGAGAAAGATAAAAACCATTATCTGTATAAGTAACTTCGAGACCAAGAAAATAGCTTAAACGGCCCATGTCGTTAATATCAAATTCACGGTGCATTCGAGTAATGAACGCCGAGATGGACGAAGTACTATTGCCTGTAAGAATGATGTCGTCCACATAAACCAATAAGAATAAGAGCACAGAACCCCGAGAAAAAATAAAGAGCGAAGTGTCGACACGACTACATAAAAAACCCATAGAGACCAGGAAATCACTTAAACGTTGAAACCACGCGCGAGGAGCTTGCTTAAGACCATAAAGTGCTTTAGACAGCCGGCAAACGTGGTTTGGAAAAAGAGGGTCGATGAAGCCCGGAGGTTGTTCCATATATACGGGTGCGGAGAGAATACCATTAAGAAAGGTGTTCTTTACATCGAGTTGATGCAAAGGCCATCCATGATGAGAGGCGAGGGATAAAATAATACGAACGGTTGTAGCTTTGACGACAGGGCTGAATGTGTGCGAGAAATCCAATCCGGGAATTTGAGAGAAACCTTGAGCCACAAGACGAGCTTTATGGCGTTCAATGGAACCATCGGAACAAGATTTGGAACCTACAATATTGGTGTTTGGTGGTTTAGGGACTAGGGTCCATGTGTCGTTGGCGCGAAGAGCATTCATCTCCTCAAACATCGCAGCGAGCTATTCCGGGTGTTTAGCAGCGGTTTTGAAACCCTTGGGCTCAGAGGTAGCAAGTAAAGTATTATGTAGGTCAGTTGAAGCACAATAAGCAAGATGTCTAGGTTTGAAGATACCTACCCCGCCCCGAGTGACCATGGGGTGAAGGGCGGGCTGTGGTGCAGCATCGGGCGAGGGCTCAGGCGGGGATGGCTAGTGCGGAGGAGGCGGTGTAGCAGCCCGATTTACAGCGGCTGGCGACGGGAGCAGAAGCGCATCGGCCGTAGGGCATAGAGTGAATGGCGGTTGTGACTTTTGAATGACGGGAACCATTGGAGTTGGGGCCGAAGCAGGAGTAGGTGGCACAGACGAGCACTTTGGCTCCAAAAAGGTGGAGATGTTTAACATAGACAGCGGTGCCGACGTGGAAGAGTCTGCATAAGGAAAACAAGAACCATCAAAATGTGCATGAAGAGTAATGTATACCCGAGCCGTGGAAGGATCGAAGCACCGAAACCCTTTATGAATAGAAGAGAAGCTGAGGAATATGCAAGAGGTGTTGCGCTGTGAAAATTTATTAACGGCATAATCCCTGAGACATGGATAGACACGACAACCAAAAGGATGAAAGTGAGCGTAATTCGGAATACTACCGAAAAGAACCTGAAAAGGTGATTTCCCGACAAGAATGGTCGAGGGAAGGCGGTTGATGACATAAGTAGCTGTACATAAAGCATCAACCCAATGTATCAGAGGTAAGTGTGACTGAAATAATAGAGTGAGACCTGTCTCAGTGATATGACGATGTTTGCGCTCGGCACGACCGTTCTGAGAAGGAGTGTACGGGCATGAACGTTGATGAAGAATCCCTTTGGTCTTGAAAAAATATTGTACAACATTGTTAGTAAACTCAGTTCCTCTATCACTTTGAAGGCGTTTTATTGTAGTAGAAAATTGATTCTCAACTAAAGCAGTGAATGATTTAAGATGATCAAAGAAATCCAATTTTCGCAGCAAAGGGTAAAACCAAGTGAAACGGCTATAATCATCTACAAAGATAACATAATAACGAAAACCAACAGCAGAATTAACGGGTGCAGGCCCCCACAAGTCACAATGTATAAGATCCAAAATATGTGAAGATCGTTTTTCATTTAATTGAAACGGTAAACGAGAACTCTTGCCAAATTGGCAAGATGAACAAGGAGATGGTTTTGGCAAACAAGAAGAAACTGATATGTGACCATTTTTACATAATAAGGAAATAATATCAAAAGAGACGTGCCCTAAACGGCTATGCCATAACTCAAAAGACGTTCGTAAATTGTTACTCTTCAAATGTGAAAGAAACGCCGACTGAAAGTGATCCAACGTGTATAGGCCTGAATTTCGACAACCCCTAGCACGAATTTCCTTTGTGAGCCGGTGCTAAATAGCAAAATAGCGGTCAGAAAATAAAACATCAACATGATAATCCGATGTTAGTTTGCTGACAGATAAAAGATTCTTGGTTAAAGAGGGAACCACCAAGACATCCAATAATTTCATAGAGCCTGAAATATTAGAGGAACCAATACGAGATATAGAAAGAGAAGCACCATTACCGACAAGAACATGATCAGACCCTGTGTACGGCTGCGAAGAATCAAGAGCGGATGAGTCCGGAGTCATGTGAGCAGACGCACCCTTGTCGAGAAATCAGTCGGAAGAATTCTGAGAGGAAATAGACCATCTTGTCTGAAACGCTTCAACAATATTGGCATCGTAGGTGCAAGCAGGTGCTTGAGAATATCTATCGAGATCGAAGGTTGCATAATGTCCATCCTGACGGCAGATTTGACAACACGGGGGGCGGCGATTATTAGAACCACGTCCCCGGCCGCGTTTGCCGCCGTTGTGTCCACCACCCTTTCCCGATGAGCCGCCCTTTTTCGATGAACCTCCGGAATTGTTCTGCGAGTAGAAGGCGACGACTGATGCGGGAGAGGCGTCCATTAATTCCTGAAATAAAGAAAAACTTTCAGCTTGGGAGACGAGATCACGGAAGGAAGGTAGAGCAGTCAGTGCCATCTGTGCGACAGAGAAAGACGCGAATGTTGGACCCAAACCCCGGAGAAACCAATGAGCCTTATCTGTCTCATCGACAGGGCGTCCGATAGTGGAGAGTTAGTCGCAAAAAGATTTAAACTCACGGGCATATTCAGAAACCGGGCGCAAACCGCACTTAGTCAATTGGAGATCGTCTTTGAGTCAAAGTTCACGAGTCTTTGATTTGTTGCTGAAAGAAGCGTCCAAAGCAAGCCAAACGGCGTGCGACGTCGTGCATCCAATGACTTCTGCCATGGCTTCTTCAGAGAGGGTGGAAAGAAGAAGACTTAGGAGCTGCTGGTCCTGAAGTCGCCAAGAAGAATACGCCGGATTAGGGGTGCCGGGCGAAGCAAGATGGGTCGGCGGCGCAGGGAGCGTGCCGTCGACATATTTAATAAGATCTTGGCATGTGAGAAGGGGCACAATCCGGGAACGCCATAGAAGGAAGTTGGAAGATGAAAGTTTGATAGTAATCATGTGAATGAGGGTAGAGAGGGGGAGAGAATCAGCGTCCGGTGCCATTGGAGAGGGAGAACAGCGGCGATCACGAATAATGGATCGGTTAGGCCGATACCATGATAGGAAATATACTGTTCACCTTGAAAATTAAGTTTATTGATGAACATATATATAGAGTTTACAAAAGATGTAGAAAACCCTAAAATGATATGAAAATATGAAAGGATATACATGAATATAAGCATGCATATCTAAACTAAATCTAAACTAGATTTATACTTTATCACTATCCAACGGCTTTGCAACAGTGGTCTGTTGCTCTGTTCCTGGCTCTGTTCTGATTGAAGACAGTGTTCTGCCACGCCCTTGTCCCATTACTATCTCTGCCTCACAGGTGTGGCGCCATACTCCGGGTGATTTGGATGAACAGATGCAGAAATTTGATATCTCAATTAACACAGGATACCGCCCACTTGTATTAACATCTCAGAAATGTATATAGAAAATGTTTGTATAAATTCCTTCTACATAACCAGTTGACACAAGAATATAAGAGCATTCAGTCTTCAAATCTCATGCAAGTTTGTAGTGGTCATAGTTTCGTGTGACTGTAACCTTAATTAGAAATTATAATTAACAATAACATTCTCTGCAAAAATCAGAAGCTTGACACAATCTAGTTCTGCTTTCTTCAGTATGGTGGTAATAATCTTCCTATTTAGTACAAATATACAATATCTCTCAATGTTTATTTTATTATTGAATCTATCTAGTCCTTGCATCAATTGTCTGTATATCAGTGGTTCGCTCCTAAACTCTTTACGCCATATTGAGACACACATATTGCACAGTATGGTTTTCACTGGCATTTGATTAGTGCAAGTTTCTGAAACACATTCATCAACCGAAAACAATGAAGCATGTTCTTGAATACCCAATCCTCGATTGCAAATGGCATTCAGTCTTTGATTTTTAATTACTATCCTTTCCAGGATTATTTGTCTTCTGTTCTGTTACATTTGAATATTTTGTTACCATACCAACTCAGATATGCAGCTCTCTTGCTGAGATTTTTAGACTTCAACTTGGCCATATATATATATTTTTTTCTCTTTTCCTCATCATTCCAATACTTTCATGTAGTTGCAACTTACTCATATATTATCAATACGTATATATATTTTCATTCCTTAAAAAGATAAATCGAAGAACCAAACTGAATCACTGTTATTGCTGCTTCTAATGGTTTTCCTTGCGTCAAGCATATCGATGGATTTTATGAAAAATGGAGAAATTGAAGCATGAAAGAGTTTACAAATTCTATGTAAATGAATTTGAAGCCAAGGGACTTATGGAGTTTGTCTGCTTAAATATAACACATCCAATTTCTAGTAGTATGTAGTGGAAGATTGTTGAATTATCACATCATATAACTTCCAAGTCATGTATTGTTGAGATTATGTTTCCTATTTGAATTTCATTTTAGACATTGTTATCTAATACCATATAAAATGTAATTTTGAGAATAATTTTGGTGATATTTTATATTGTTCATAAGACTTCCATAATTTAATATTTAATAAATTGTATTATTGTTTTAAAAAAAGATTTTTCAAATTGAAAAAATAAAAATAAATAAAAAATTAAAACATATAATCGGAAAGATCCCAAAATATTTTTATTTTGAAATCCGAAAGATTATAAAATTCTCAATCTCGAACTTCATTACCAAATTTTGAATTCAAAATTCTAGGATTCCTTCAAGTTCTAAATTAAAAATTTATATTTTGAATCTTAAATCAATAATTAAATTATCTTTCAAATCTTTAAAAAAAATATTTCGTAGTACTGGGAGCTTTTCTTTTCTAAATGAATTAAAAAAAAAAACATTTGTGTTGAGTGTTAAAATAGTTGGGCCGAAATATTAAGCTGAGAAAGCCCAAATAGAAGCCTGTTTGTATATTTCCCAATAAGTGTTCAAGAATTCATTAAAAAGATTTCTTGTCCGTTATTTTTTGGAATTTCATTCAGAAACCATTCTCTCGATCCCGATTATACATACTAAATTATTATTTTGGATTTTTAAAATCATATGACTTGGTTTTCATATTTGAGTATGATCTTTTATAGTATTTTGTGGTTGATTTTAATAAGTAAAAATAATTTTACAATCAAAATTAAAATATAGAAAAAATGAGAAAATTAAAAGTAAAATCATCAAAAATAAGTAAATTAATACTTTGAATATATCATAGATCAAATCCCATAAAAATCTTAATATATATAGGATCACATTCAAATAATAATTCATATTTAGGTACTAATAATGAATTTTTTCTTTATTAAGTTATAATAAATTATTATAATAAAATACTATAATAAAGAACCTTACACATAATGATGCATCACACATTATAATAAAATTCATAATTTATTACAAAGATAAGTTCTTATTTAAACACACCTCTATATATTAAAATCAATTGGAATGGTGGGATATTTTTTTTTTTTCAATATTGGGTGCATATTTAAAATGGGAAGAACATATTCTTCCATATCCTCAAACTCAATTAATCATTTATAAATTGCTTTAAATACTGCGCTTTCATTAACATCTTATAGAATAATGCATCATTCTGACAACAAGGATAATATGATTTTCTCCTAAAAAATGTTTATACTGGAATGTCTCTCAAGAAAATATTTAATGATCATCTTTGGCAAATTAATTCTTTTTTAGAAGTTTCCAATTTTTTCCATTAAAAATGACAATTACTATTACACTCAACAACAGGGTTTCATTCGTGCAACTTGAAGTGTCATAAGTTAAAACTGAAAGTGCAGATGATGTTATCATTCCTCTGTTTCGTACACAATTATCTAACATCTAATGTCCTAGTTATAATCTTATCCTTTCTCGATTTGCAGGTAATTCTATTGATATTAAAGTGATTATTAAGTGGTTTGTGACAGCAACAGTTTCACTAAAGAATAAAGATAGTCACACGGAACTTGAAGGTTGGGCGATCACACTTATTCAAGAGAGCATATTCTTATACAATTGATCCAGTCTTTGTCTATAGCATATTAATCTTTCACAAAGTTCAGTGCAAGTCTGATTTTATCTCTAATTCGACGGCAGCCGCTTGTCATCTTGCTCAAGAGCTGTAATAGATAGTGGGTTAGGTATTTTACAGGCATTGTGTCAACATCTGTATAAAGATTAAGTTCTAAAGGAGTGGACAAAAAAGAAACTACTCGATTAGTTGCTAGTCTGAAATGAATTTTGGTAAATTTTAATTCTATTCCTTTCAGTTAGAAACTTTAAGTTGTAACATTCCTCTGTTAAATAGTAAATACCGGCATTAGATTATGAGTGAGTCTCCTATAAGGTGTTATTTGTGGGTATATTATGAGATTTTTATACATACAAATGATGTATTTCAACATTGCAAATGATGTATTCAAAATATATTATTTGCATTGTTAAAATATACATCATTTATTAAATAATTTTTAATTTATACATGCTTCATTATCTCACAAAAAATACCGCCCCACACAAATTGTTGCTTTAGATTATTTCAAAACTAATTATTGTTGAGGCTTGAACTTTTCAAAAAATAAGACCACTCAGAATAGTTAGCAAAAATGACAAATAATGATTGATAAATGAACAATAGAGCAATAAAATAAAATACATTAAATTCTATTAGGGTATCTGGAAGGTTCCAGCTAAATCGAAGATCATGGAGCAACTTAATGCAACAAGAAGTAGTTAGTTAGTTACACACATGTGAGCTGCACATGCACACGTAACGAACTTTAGCTTGTAACTATAAAGAGGGATGTATTGTATCACAAGTAATTGAGCAATAAAAATCTTATTCTTATTTCTCTATCTAGATCAAATATGATATCGAGTTTGGGTTTCTCAAGCTCTCTTTCGTATCTTCTCTCAGCTGTAATGGCGAATTCTTTACCAAGACTTACATCTCTTTCTCTCAAACTTACCCGTGCAAATTATAACTATTAGAAACCTCAAATTCTTTTTGCGGTGAGAGCGAATGGTCTCGATGACTTTCTCCTTGGAGTTATCCCAGCACCGACAAAGTATCTTCCGGCTACAACAGATTGTGACACTCCACAACTCAACCCTGTATATCTTAGCTGGGTTAAATGAGATCATCTGCTTGTCACTTGGTTACTCTCATCGGTATCAGAGTCCACGCTACGGCATGTGGCGCGCTGCTCATCTGCATCTAAAATATGGAGTGTGTTGGAGAGGTTGTTTCAAAACTCATCCAAAGCTTGTATTCTTCAGGTCAGAAATCAACTCCACTCACAGAAGAAAGGAGCCTTGTCTGTTGATGAATACATAGCAAAGATGCGTGAGATTGCTGATGATCTAGTCGCTGTTGGCCAACCGATTTCCGATGATGATTTCATTATGAATGTTTGAAGGTATCGGTCTGGAGTTTGATGTTGTCGTCTTCAACCTCATATCCAGATCAGATAAGTTCTCTATTCCAGATGTACATTTCGCACTTCAAACTCATGAGTTATGAATTCAAAGTCAAAATGCTGCTCTCACTATTCCATCTACAAATGTGAATGTTGCAACTAGTTCTCTTGGTTTTGTTTATCGTGGTCGTAATGGAGGCCGTGGTAGTGGCCGCTATAGAAGTCTCGATTCTTTTGCCAATTGTGTGGCAAACAAGTTGCATACAAGTGCTTCAAATGTTTTGATCCATCTTTTACTGGTCCAGAAGATCGAGCTGACTATAATCATCAAGCTCATATATCTACATCTAATTCTACAACTTCTAATGATCAATCTAATTTGTTTATTGATAGTGGAGCAACCACACACATCACCACTAACCTGAGCAATATGCAGATCAAAGATGATTACTCCAGAGTGAATGTCGTAATTGTTGGTCCCAGATCATAGTACGTATAATGTGCAGCGGAAGTATTAAATCAGATAAATATACTCTAATTTAAGCAGTTCAATTTAATATCAGCACATTTTTTGCTTAGCAGTTTTAGGAACATAGTTTAGGTTAGCCAGTAGATTATATTAACAGTTTTACAGGTATGGCAGTTGACAGTTTATACACTTCAACACTTACATGATAAGTGTTGAAGGTTTCAAGATATAATTGAAAACTGTAAAGTGCGTAAGTAAATAAAACTGTAAACGACACAAGATATTTATAGTGGTTTGGAGCCTTAAGTCCTACGTCCACTCTTAGGATAAATGATCCGGTAATTCACTAAGTTAAGAAGTTACAATCCTCACGATCTATAGCCAGTTGCTGTAGAAGCCTCTGTCCACAGCACAATGGATCACTCGCCCAGGCAATTGAACTTCACTCCTTCTTCAGTCCGTCGAAGGCTCTGCGTCTTCTCTGTGGACCGGCTTAAAGTTGGACTGAGGATAAACCTCTCTTTTCCTTCTTCGGTAGGTTGGATGGTTGCGTTCTTCCCAGAACGTGCACAATTTGGCAGTCGCCCGTAATAACCTACTCTTTCTTTGCAAGAGCAGGCTGTTGTGTTCTTACTAGAGCAGTAAGAACACCAAAGTGGTAGATTAAGTCAGCTGACTTAATCCTCGTGTACTCGAAGTCACACGGTGAATCTCCAAAGATTCTATGAGCAATGAATGCTTCGTGTTCAATAAATGAACCACGATTTTAAAGCCTTCTCTCTTGAGAGCGTATAATGCTTGAGCTTTAACTTTTGTAGAGAGGCTAGTATGAGTGTGTTGGAGATTCAAATATGCGAAGGTATTCAGAGGAGCAAAGGTTATTCTGTCTCTGTATTTCCTGCTATTTATAGGTGTGAACCCACAAAATAGCTGGTAGAGACATTGAGAAGGATGTCCAATCATAGTCCATCCTTCTCTGAAAAAGTAGCTTCTCGTTCTACTTTTTCTACTGCATCGACCTTCTTTTTAGAGCAGTTTGTACTTGTTGTGTCAGACGTTCAAACAACGTTGTACACCAGTCGCAACTGAGTATTGTCTGTCTTTTCTTTTTGACTTCCTGAAGTTTCTTCTGCGATTGTTCGACACTTTTCTACGTACGCACTTCTAGACGTGAAACAGTTTTGACCTGAAACTGTGAGCGCCTCTCAACAGTTTCTCTGCATCTTCTATATCCACAGTTTTCTTTGAGCGTCCAGGCTTTGACAGGAAAACTGTCTGTGCAGTTTTTGTGACCTTGCTCTGCTCTGCTTGTCTTCTTCTTGTATATTCGTCAGTTGGATTTGCGTCACCTATCTTCTCCAGTTATAAAGCAATTTGCACCCTCCTGTCTCCTTTCCACCACTTCATCTTCAAATCTCATGCTTTGCACGAGCATCTAGGCTATTCTTATCCAAGAACATTAAGATCCGTCCTCAAGCCAGAGAACATTCCATTTGCACCTAAATCTTTAGTTTTTCTGTAATGCATGTTGCTTAGGAAAGCTTGGTTGGGTTTTGTATACTGAAAGCATGTATTATAGTGTATATACATTCAACTTTATTTTCTATATGTTAAACAAACTTACATGCGAGAAACAATGGCATCCTCTTATCTCATAGATCGGGACGATCATACGGCGTGTTGTAGATCGCAGAAGACAGTATGATCATTTGACCTAGTGAGATATAAATATGATGATCACAGCTGAGACATCTTGAGGATAAGTCTGTTAGCGTAGGTTGCAACATAGTCGGAAAGAAGTGATCTGTCTTGATCATTTGATATGTAGGTACGTGTGGTTGCGTATTGATTGGACCACAGTGAGATGCATTCTCCTGTCTGACTTCAGAGAATACAAGATCTTGTCTATTGCTTGAACTTAAACCCTAATAAAGGTTCAGGAGTATGCACGGGCTGACTGTTGCTTTGACTTGCCATGGTGGAGAGCCTGAGTAATGTGCTTGTATACCCGCGTCTTGGGTGACAGTAGCTCATGTAGAACGGTCTGACGACTGGAGTTTGGTTACCATATCCGAGTAATATGATGAGGACATTCCCTGAGGAGTTTAATAAAATTCATCATGCTGAAGTCCTGCAGGCTGATTAAGTTCAAGCACGAGTGATAAGGTTTGAGTAGTACTTCTCAAGAAAATAAGAAATTAATTAATTGTGTGAAGCTTGTCAGAAGCTCCAATTAATTAATGAATATCTAGTAACCTTAAATATGGGGATTCATCAAGTAAATGTAGCTCATTCTTATAACTTGGTAATAAAGGGGTAGGTCATTATTAATTATGTGGTGAAAAAGAATTAATATTAGTTAATAATTAGTTATGTTCAGGGTTGTGGACATGGAAATTAATTGATTCATAGACCCACTTTATTATTTGCATAAGGTCCCAGATCTGGCCCAAATAATATGCCGAAGGAGCCCACTAGGGTTTCAACCCTAGGTCTATAAATAACAGTCACTCTCTCTCAAATCATATCAGTTGAAAAATACAGAAAACATAGAGAGAGAGAGAGAGAGAGAGAGTGAGGGGGCGACACCAGTTTGTGTAGAGGGAGAAGAAGAAACTCAACTCTATCCTGCACATCAAAGTCCTGTGGAATCCTCACCAGTAGTAGGATTGAACATCATTAGGGCATAGATATGAAGATCTAATCTGGAGAACAGCCCTTGTTCTTCTCTTCTGATTTGATTTTTGATTAAATCTTAAAATTTGGTTTCTATACTGATTTCTTATTCCGTAGATTTAATCAAATCGCATGGTGGAATCAAAAGATTGGATTTAATGCGAAGATCCTTTCAGCCCATACGGATTTAAGGTAATCCTATTATTCATCGCATTAAATTCATAGGAGCATGCTAGGGTTTTATCGACTGGAAAATATTTTGACATCCATGAACGATCCGGGTTTCACTTGGATTAAGTGATTCAATTCACGATAATGAAATCCCTACAAGCTTCACATGTATCTTTTGCTTCTCGCACCACTGCACCTTTTCAATTCCTACACTCTGATGTATGGGGACCATCTCCAAAACCTTCTATTTATGGATACAAATACTATGTTCATTTTGTAGATGATTACACTAAGTTCACATGGATCTTCCATTTAGAACTTAAGTCACAAGTCCCAACTATGTTTATAAGTTTCTTTACATTTATACAAACACAGTTTAATACCAAAACTAAAACACTCCAAACTGATTGAAGATTCTTGATCACTCATGCCATTGTTGTTAGACAGTCTGTCCCCACACACACCCACAAAATGACAAAACATAAAGAAAACATCGATACATTGTTGATATATGACTCTCTCTACTTGATCATGCTAATCTTCCTCTCTCTTTCTGGTGGGAAGCATTTGATACTTCTGTAATCCTCATCAATCACCTTCCATCCCCAGTCCTCCAGTCCCAATCTCATTCAGATGCTTTACAATAAAAATCCAGATTACAAATTCCTATGCACGTTTGGATGCTTCTTCATCCCTTACCTAAGACCCTACAACTTCTCCAAGTTCCAATTTAGAAGTTTTCAATGTATATTCATTGGCTATAGCATCTCATATAGGCTATAAGTGCCCTAGCCGAACTGGGAAACTTTATATCGCTCGAACAGTGCAATTTAATGAGTTTGAGTTTCCCTATCTTGATTTGCTTCTCTCCTCCTCATCACACCAATCTCCTGCAGAATCTAGAGTCTCACTTCCTATACATACCACCATCGAGTCCCTCTGATTCTCCAAACATATCTACTTCACCTACATCCGAGGCATCATCTTCACCCACTCCACCTATACCTCTACCACCTCCAAATCTTCATTCTATGTTTACGCGTGCCTGAAATGGTATCTTTAAACCCCGTAGTTTTCTTCCTATTTGTGATGTGACTGAGCCAACTTGTGATAATCAAGCACTTCTTCAACCTGCTTGGAAAGCTGCTATGCAACAAGAGTTTGATGTTCTTACTACAAAAAATACTTAGTGCTTGGTACCCTATGGTCATTCGATGCATCTTATTTCAAATAAATGGGTTTATCGTATAAAGTGGAAGCCTGATGGCTCGGTGGACAGGTACAAAGAAAGTTTAGTTGTCGAGGGTTTGAGCAATATGCTGGAGTAGATCTTCTTGAAACCTTTAGCCCGGTTGTTAAACCTACCACAGTCAGATTGATCATGTCACTAGCTGGGACAAAAGGCATGGATATCCAAAATATTGTTGTTAATAATGCATTTCTCAACGGATGTCTGAAAAGACAGTGTAGGTGGTGCAACCTACTGGGTTTGTTAATTCTACTCACCCGCACCATGTCTGCAAGTTGTTAAGGTCACTTTATGGGTTGAGATAGGCCCCTCGTTCTTGGTTTGATCGTTTAAATATCTACTTAGATGGGGTTTTACACGGTCCAGTTTGATAACTCATTATTCATTGGAACAAATAATTGTCACCTTTTACTTGTGTTAGTCTATGTAGATGACATACTCATCACATGAGGTGATTCATCTCTGATTAGCCGATTTATTTGTGATCTTAATGCCTAGTTTTCCTTAAAGACATCAGGTGTTGTCAGCTACTTTATTGGCATTGAAGTTTATCGCTCCGAACAAGGGATATTTTTGCTCCATCAATCAAAGTATGTGAGCGACCTACTACATCACACCAACCTCACATACTATAACCCGTGCAGCTTTCGTATGAGTGATTCTGACAAACTCTGAATACATGATAGTACCTATTTCTCATACGCCCAGGTATTAACTTTTCCGTGAATCGGCTTAGTCAATTTCAGCAGTCCCCTTCTAATATTCACTGGACCGCTTGTAAACGGGTACTTTGCTACATAAGAGGTACTCTAAATAATGGTATTCTCTTCAAACTTGTATCTACATTCTCATTAGTGAGTTATACCGATGCTGACTGGGCTGGAGACAAGGATGATCGTCGATCCACCGGTGGTTATTCTGTCTTCTTTGGAGAAAACATAATTGCCTGGTCTTCTAAGATGCAATCTGTGGTTCCCCAAAGTAGAGTAGAATCGAAGTATAAGGCAATTTCCTGCGTTGTCTCCGAGATTCATTGGTTTGGTTTTGTCTTTGCTGAGCTCAAACACCCATAACAACTCCAGCGCTTATATGGTGTGATAATCAAAGTGCCATATTTCTAGCCTCTAATCCAGTATTTCACGCTCGAACCAAGCATGTTGAGACACACATGCACTTCATTCTAGATAAGATCGAAAGTGGAGCTATCGATGTTCGATATATACTTGTTGAGAATCAACTAGCTGACATATTCACAAAGCCTTTATCTGCATATAGATTTAAACTCTTGCTACAGAGTTAAACCTTTGTAATTCTATCCCTAGTTAGGGTTCAGAGTAGGGTATCTAGAAGGTTCCAACTGATTCCAGCTGAATTGAAGAAGATGATGGAGCAACTTAATGCAACAAGAAGTAGTTAGTTAGGTACACACATGTGAGCTGCACATGCACATGTAACAAATTTCAGTTTGTAACTATAAGAAGGATGTATTGTATCACAAGTAATTGATCAATAAAAATCTTATTATTCTTTCTCTATCTAGATCAAACAAAATCAATTACAACGTAACAAGTAAATAATGTACTCCGTCCTGCACTATTAGTCCCACTTTTTGTTTTCGTCCGTCCTGCACTATTTGCCCCCTTACTAATTTTGGCAAATTTAAAACAATTTTTCAATCTTAAAAAAAAATTTTAAAAAAATGCGAAACTACCTAAATACCCCTGCAACCCGAATAAAAATGACCCCTGCCCCCGCCGCATATTATCCACCCTAATGCCATTTCCTCCCACATTTTCACACGAACCCTAAATTCTGTCGTCCTCTCAAACCTTCACCGCCCCTTTTCTTCCGATTGCTAATCATCGGACCTTCTTTTTGTCGCCGCTCCTCTCACCGTGATGATGAAGCCGACTATACCTTCGTTGATTCGCGATGATGATTGCACCTTCGTCGATGTTATTGCCTCCTGCTTCCCCTCCGACAGCTCCTTGAGTCCTTGCTCTATTTAGTCCTTTTTTAAAAATCTACCTTTTCTGCAATCGTCCCTTCTCACCGCCGGTGTCACGGAGATGTGGATGATCGACAACTCCTTCTCACTACCGGTGTCATGTGATGAGGGCGTCATTACCGCCGGAGGCTTAGAGGCGTGGATGGCCGACAACTCTGATTCAATTGAGGGAGGGTGTCTGAGCGGTCCTTACACCTCTGAGTGGGCTAGGTCGGCAATTGAAGACCACGAGGGAGGGTGTCCGAGGGAGGAGAAGTTGGTTGTGGTTTGCATGTTTTGGGAAATTTATTTCCCTAATATATGATGATTTCTATTCTTTGCTCTTCTTTTAATTGGCTCTGTTTAGATGGCTGATTCTTCACATGTTGGTTCTTTGATTCTGTAGTGGGATGTTTAGATTGGTTCTTGGGATGTTTCTTTGCATGTTGGTTCTTCTTTCATCGTATGTTTAGATTGGCTTTGTTGGTTCTGTTAAATGATTGTTGTTTGGCTCTGTTGGTTATGTTAGATGGTTGTTTTTTTGCATGTTGGTTCTTTGATTCTGTAGTGGGATGTTTAGATTGGTTCTTGGGATGTTTCTTCGCATGTTGGTTCTTCTTTCTTTGCATGTTTAGATTGGCTCTGCTGGTTCTGTTCAATGGTCGTGGTTTGACTCTGTTGGTTATGTTAAATGGTTGTGATTTGGCTGTTTAGATGGATGTTTGTTGTTTGATTCGCATGTTGGCTCTGTTGGTTCTATTGTGATGGCTGTGGTTTAGCTGTTGGTTCTGTTTAGATGGTTGTCTTTTCTGTTGGTTCTTTGATTCTGTAGTGGGATTATAGAGTTATTGATCTGAGATGATTAAAACATTTATATGCACACACCTGAAATATATGGAACACATTGGTGATGCAATGTTTTGAAATGTGTTAATTTTACCAGCCTTGAAGTGATTTCATCAAATAGTTTGGTGTGTAAGCTATAGAATAATGCTGTCATACAACTAAAAACCTTATTTTTTCATTAATGCATTCCAAAAATCATATGCATTAACTTAAATGTGTTACAAAAGCCACATTAATCTTTAAGCTTTTTTTTAAAAAAAAGGCATACAACCCTATTCAAATCTCATCAATATGTATCACATTCTCCATGAGCTTGAATCTTAGGATGTTCAAATCTTGCACATACTCTATAGCTTGCAAACTAAAACTCAACCTAGACAATTTGTTTGGAGTTGTCAAAGCTGGTTTGATTGCATTAGTGTGTGCTCTGATCAGATGTGATTTAGCCCATCTTCCCTCAACAGTTTAGGAACATTTATGCTGTCTGCTAGAGCTCTAATTGTCCCTTTTTTTTGATATGGAACTTGTGAAATTTGTTGAATGTTTACCTCATGTTTTACCTCTTTGACTCTTTTGAATCTGTTTCCGAGCACATGTATGACTTCACCCCTTTCTCTTTGCTGTTTTGCAGATTCCCAAACCCTTGAGATTGTCTTCCTGCAGCAGTTGAACTTTGTTGCAGCCTCAGTCATCTTCCCTCTTCTTAGTTGTCCATTAATGCAGTTACCAAGGAGGAACTGCATTATTTCCTCCTTCAAAGAATCTGAAACATCTTTTTTGGCCCCATGTGTAATCTGATTTTGTAATTTTGAATTTGATGTTGCCAAGTGGTATTTGAGATGTATTTATAGAAGTGTGAATGTGTTTGTAAATGTGTGGGAAAATCATATTTTCAGGATTTCATTTCCCACCAATTTTGTTTAATCATTTCCTTATTTTGTAATACTCCTTACCCTTTAGGTAATTTTGCACATTTACACTCCACTAATTTATTTTTTAATGTTGTTGAGGTTCGGAATTACTGAATTCGGAGCCCCGGGAACATAATGAAAGAAATACAGGAAATAATAAATATATGAAAAGAATAACAGTAAATAATCGAGGCAAATAACCAGATTTGATGACTTTCGGCTCTATTGAACAATGTAAGCGTTTGAATACAGTTTATCGCTATTGATCGAACTGCGTAAGAATGAGAGTTTTGAAAGCTATATGTGTATTTCTAGATGGCCAAATTGGCGTACATGAGTTATATATATAGGGGTCGGTGAATTAGGGTTTTCTCTAGGGTTCCCGTGAAATTCGCTAGGTCGTTGGGCGGCGCTCCCCGGAGATGTCGGAGTGGTCGGGCTGAAAGCGGTTGTCCATCCCCGAGAATCTTGTGTGCTTTTTGTTATCCTCCTGTTACTTCCCTTTCGATCTTCAAGTGACCGTTGGGCAGTTCGATGTGCACGTGTATGACTCTCCCCTCGCTAATCGGGCTGCTTTCCTTGCTGATCGAACTGTTTTATGGACAGGATTCCTCCTCATAGAACTGCTTCACCATCCTCTCCGCGGGCTGTCATTCTTGCTAGGCCTGCATAAAGGTGAATTGGGCCACATATTGGGCCCCTAAGTAGGTCGAACAAGTTCGACCCCCAACTAATGCATTATTTTATTAATTAAATTTATTTGCATTGGTTTGTGTGCGAATCCTATGGGGAGTGATGGTGAGGGACAAAGGGAATAAATAACTGTTTATCAAGGTTGCACAACGTAAATTGAATGCCATGGATTGAACGACCAAAATTGAAGGCTGGTTCTCTTTTTATAGACATAAGAAGGTGACCCGTTACACTGCTCTGAGACTAAAACTAATTTTAGCAAAAAACTCGAGCCATCTGTCTTTCTCATAACGGCTTGTCAGATCCATTGATTGAACTTGATGAGCTAGCTTGATCTGGATGGACTTATGTTTCAGTTGGATTGCCCCTTCCTGGCAGGCTTGTCTAATGATTATGTTAAGTGAATCGCTATACCTTGCATTGGACTGGCCAATTATTTTTGTTATTTTATACTCCTTCCGCCCCCGTAGAATAGACCCTCTTACCGAATCGGACGTCCCAATTAAATTGACGCATTAAAAAAAATAGCAATCTTTCCACACTCGATAATAACATATTCATTCCACAAACTCATTCTATACTCACAATTCTTAATTTCTGTGCCAAAAAGAAAAGGGCCTGATAAACCAGGATGAAGGGAGTACTAAATACGTGGTAAGGTCGAATTCTTTTTAAACCTAAAATGTTACAACTTAATTATAAAATGAAAAACTCGTGTAGGAATGGAGAGAGAAGAAAGTAGGCAAGTCTGATGGTTCCCATTTATGATGAAATGAAACAAAAAATGGATGTTGTAACCATCATCTAAACGCAATAAATAAAAAAATCCATCAAACGGCGAAGGCCAATTAATTATTTCCATGCTTAGAAATCGATCATCACAATGATCATAGAAGAATTTAGAAACATTAATATTCATCAATTAAATTATTAATTTCCTAATAAATATCAGGTTCTAAATTTTATTATTTATATTAAACCTTTTGTTGGAAATACATAGTTCTACACCATAAAAATTTCCATTCCTTCTCTTCATCGCTATAATCATCACAATGGCTACACACGACGACCACCACCGCCACAGCCATGGTGACGACGGGAACCACCACGATCACAAGGGCCCGGTATCATCATCCCAGGCGGTGGTACTCATGGTGCCTCTACCGGCACAAGGTCACCTCAACCAGCTCCTCCAGCTCAGCCGCCTCATCGCAGCTCACAACATCCACGTCCACTACGCCTGCAGCGCTACCCACAACCGCCAAGCGTGGCGGCGCGTTCACGGCTGGGATCCACTGGCCACCGCCAACATCCATTTCCACGATCTCCCCATCCCGGAGTTCCAATCTCCCAGCCCAAACCCCAACGCGGCCACCAATTTCCCTTCCCACCTCCAGCCGCTCTTCGACGCTATGTCCCGCCTCCGGCAGCCACTGAAAGCTCTCATCCACTCTCTCTCATTAGCCGGAGACCGAGTCGTCGTCATCCACGACTCGATGATGTCATCCACGGTCCAAGACGTCGCCTCCATACCAAATGCCGAGTCCTACGTTTTCCACAGCATTTCGGCTCTCTCCATTTTCTTGTATTTTTGGGAAGGGCTGCAAAAACCATTTCCAATCGATAAAGAGTTGGAGGAGAGAGTCCCATCTCTTGAAGATTGCTTCACGCAAGAATTCCTGGATTTTATCGTCTCGGAGCAAGGATACCTCCATCTCAACTCCGGCAGTCTCTTCAATTCCTGCAGAGAAATCGAAGGCGAGTTCTTGGATTTGATCGAGAAACTGTCCGACGATGAAAGCAAAAAGAACTTCGCTATAGGGCCGTTCAATCCAGTGCTGATAAAACAGAAAGATTTCGACGAATCTCAGCATCACTGCCTTCAATGGCTGAACAAGCAAGAACCGGATTCCGTGATCTACGTATCGTTCGGCACCACAACTTCGTTTCCTGATGAACAGATCAGAGAGCTGGCAACTGGGCTAGAAGAAAGTGGGGTAAAATTCATTTGGGTTCTGAGAGAAGCTGATAAGGGCGATTGCACCGCCGTGGAAGGAGGGACAAACGGACACGCGCTGCCGGAAGGGTTCGAAGAGAGAGTTAGAGAGAGAGGCGTTGTAGTGAGAGAGTGGGCACCGCAGTTGGAGATATTAGGGCATTCTGCCACTGGCGGATTTCTGACACATTGCGGGTGGAATTCATGCATGGAGAGCATATCGATGGGGGTTCCCGTAGCAGCGTGGCCGATGCACTCCGATCAGCCGAGGAACGCAGTGTTGCTGACGGAGGTGCTGAAGATGGGCGTGGTGGTCCGGCCTTGGAGTGAGAGGAATAAGACGTTGGAGTCATCGGCGATTTCCGGGGCGCTGAAGAGGCTCATGATGTCAGAGGAAGGAGCCGATATGCGGCGGAGGGCGGTGGAACTGAGCGACGCAGTCAGGCGAGCGGTTGCGGAAGGCGGCGCCACGCGGCGGGAGATGGAATCGTTTATCGCTCATATTAGCAGATAGCTAGATCGCCAATTTCGTTGTGTGCGGCAACAACAGACAGAAAATTATTCCAATGAATTTACTATTATATTTAATAAATTATATATTCTAAAAATGGTAATATTAAATTGAAGCATGTTTCGAAATCCCATCAGCATTGTTGAGATCTGGTAAATAATTATTATGAATGAACAAAAAACTTTTCTCAAACAAATATTCCAGCTTCCTCGACCTCGCAGCAGCCTTAGTAATTATACATTTCGTTTATAAATATTTAGTCAATGAATTCAAATTACATTGAGATATATCTTTTTAACGAAGGAAATATTGACTACTTTGTACCAATGACATCTTCCAACCCAATTTAACAATAAAATAATAAATTTTTTTTTTTCCATCTACACAACTCACAATCTAACTCAATTCTACTTAAAACAATGACATTCACCCAACCTAAATTTTATTTTATTTTCTTATTATACTTCAATATATATTATTTATAATATTTTTATTAATTTTTTAATTATATATAAATATATAATTAATAATAAAAATGTTACATAAACTGTAAAAAAAAATATTTGAATCAATAATAAAATATGAACTACAAAAGTTAAAATAGAAACTAAATACAAATACATGAATTACAAATACAAGAACAAAGTACGAAAGTGCAATTACAAACGAAATTCTACATATTTAATTATGGGTACAAAATTTCTTCCATATGTGCTCAATCAAGTCATGTTTATGGGTCTGATGAGCTTGTCTATTGCGAAGTTCATCCCTATTAATCATATAAGCAGACAAACTAGAAATGCATTGTGTACAGTAGTTGAGCGATTCAAAATCTTCACATTGCACTTTTGTAGGGGTTTCCATAAGAATTTTTGTGGGATTATGACAGTTCTGGTATATATGTTGTTACATCTTGTACTATCATATTATGCAAAATGATGTATGCCACCATGATTTTTTCCATCACAACCTCGTCCCAAATAAGCATGAACATTGAAGAAATGCAAAACGAGCTTGTAAAACCCCAAAGGCTCTCTCGACATTTTTTTTGTGGCAGACTCTAGGTGTTGAACAAATAACTTGTGTTTTTTGGTGTGTGGAGTAATGTGAAAATTACTTGCACACAAACAAACTCCTCACAAGAATAAAATTTATCGAATTTGTGAACTCCGCCCACCAGTCAAGTACTTGCTACTACTTCAACACACAATATCAGAGTATGATCAAAAGTTGAATGGTTTACTCTCTAGGCAATGTATTTAAAACTAGCTAAACTAACAACACATCCATTACATCATTATGAAATCAATTCACAACCAACAACAATAACCAAACACAAATCAATCTCCAAAAGCAAGGGAATTGAAACAAACAAGAGAACTTGATGAAATTACGAATATGAGAAACCTAGGACTTAGGTATGAAACATGCAAGGAACTTAATTGACTACCAAACCTTCTCAACCTATTTAATCTCAAGTTGAGCTGATCGATCCACCCTACACAAGTTTATCCCCTTTACTACCGGATGATTAACCATAGTTTACCTAGGATATTTCAACTCATAATCATCCTATCACTAGGTACCTCTCAAAAACTCGTGGATTATCAACCTAAGTGCCTTCTCTTCTCGTTAGAGTAACCTTAACACCTATGTTTTAATCTATTTGCGTAGATTTGACCTGCGTATTGGCCACAATATAACCTACTTATTATCAAACACTTGGCATGCAATTCACAAAGTTCGATAGATATGAGCTCGAGACCAAAACAAACTCAATCGAGAAGTAAGAATAGCATTCAATTCATTAATCAAAGTTCAATACAATCATTCGTACCCAAATCCTAATACAATTCACCCCTCCATACCTTTGATTGACAACAATTGAACAACAAAAACTAAAATATCCATTACAAAGTATGTGGAAATGAAGTTGATCTCTCCCATGATTGATCCCAAGGCTTGATGTCGTCTCTTGACTTAATTCCTTCTCCAAATTGAGTAGATCTTGCAATAAGTCTTGACCTTGTTGAGTTTTGGTGAAATTAGGTGGTGGTTATCTCGAATAACTGCCAAAAATCCTCTTCAAATCTTATTTTCCCTTTTTATATTAAGTTTGCCTCACCAAGATTTTGCCTGAAATGCAATCTGTTTCGCTCGAAATAAGCCTCTTCTTCATTTTAAGATTTCTCGTTCCATTTCGGCCAAAATGAGGCTCTGAAATTGGGTTTTTGCCAAGACCTCCTTGATTTCAGCCAAAATGCTCCCCATTTCGGCCTAAATTTGCCTTTGTCCTGCTTTTGGCCTTTAATCTTCATTAGGGGCAAAATTTACATCTCCAACATCTTCATTTTGGTAGAAATGCACAAAAGCTTGGCAAAACTTATCCTTTTTCATCTTTTTTCCGTCCTACAACTCTTGAAACACAACAATAAGCAAAGAAACATGAAATCCAGCAAAAAACTATGATATGTGGGTGAAATGCATGTGAATTAGCCCTAAAATGCTTCAATTATCCGCACAATGCATACATTTCACACACATATCTTAATCCCCCAAATTTGAACCTTTGATTGTCCTCAATCAAAACTTAATAAAAGAATCACTTCACCTAGGGTAATGCCTCATATCTTATCATTTTGACATCGTCATGTATCAATCAAATGAGATCATCACCTTCATTGTGCAAGTGTTTATACAAAAAGACTAGAACCTCTCAACGACAATTGGCGAATAAGAAAACACACTCGCTCACGTGTTTAGGGACAAGCCACACATTCACAAGATATCAAGTTCCACTTCTATAGGCTTGCATCATATCTCACCACTATACTACAATGATCTAAATTTTAGAATCATGAAGGCCTTATTTTTTTGGTGATAACCTGGTTGACTAATTGGTAGGTTATTTTGGGCTAAAGTAGCTAACCTCCTTGAAACACCCTTAACCCCCAACAATTGATCCTCATACAACCAATCCCAAGGCATTTTTCCATTTTCTTTCTTTCTTTTTCTTTTCCTCCATGCATTTTTCATCTTTTCTTTCCCAAGCACACAAATTTTTTTATAGGTGCTTTTTTTTCTTTGATATGCACCCTCTTTCCACTTTTCTTCATATTTCTTTTCTTTTCTTTCATTTTCTTTTCAATACATGATTTTCTCACTTTTTCTTTTCTTTTTCTCTTATGCCTTTCATTCAGGGTACCTATTCCATCACATTCCCAAACCAAGCTCACAAAATCCGTTTTCACCCTCCATTCTCTCATTCCTCAAACTTGTTCCTGAGCATATATCAAAGAAATCTCCATAATGGGCTCAATCACAGGGAACAAGGGAACGAAAGGCAAATAATGATCATCATAACACCTTATACCACAATGTGCAAGGTAGGAACTAGGAAATGATAGCCTAATGTCATCTTTTCGTCAAAAGCTCATGCTCAAATAGTTAGAACAAGTTCTAGTAGTTTTACCTTCTATCTTGCCACTTACAAAGAAATATATGACAATATCAAGGATCAATTTTCACGGCTTTTTGTATAGTCTCAAGTATTAACACACACAAACTAGAGCAATTCAAAATTTTAATCTCAACATGCCTTCATCTCAATGATTCCGCCCTATCATTGACTTAAGTAAAGTTCAAACTTTATAAGTTCACGATGATTAAATCTCAAGTCAAAGTTGGGTGGACTACACAAACTATCACACAATCTAGATAAGCTAATCTACAAATGTAATGCACCTACATGGTGCGAAGTTACGTTAGAAAGTGTTACCCATGTACCCACTCGATTAAATCGCACTCCCGGTCTTATTTGTACCTGCTAAACATTACAACACCATATTAAACTAAATTCTATCATCCATAAAGACTAATCCACCAAAGACATAACCTCATCAACTCAATTCTTCAAAAAAATCATTCCCAACATAAGATACTATCATTATAATTCAACTAAACATATCCACAAACCAGCATTCATAAAAAATATAATCATTAAACCACAAACACTACTCATCATACATCAAATAACAACTTAAATTCAACATTCAACACAAGGGATCCAAGCCAAATCAAATCTTATCAATTACAACCATATTGAGTTCGGAGAAATTCAACAACAATCCAACTAAGTAAAGGAAATGCTAGGAGTAAAGTAGAATAGGGTAGTAGAAACAACTGACAGCTGTCCCATCCCCCAGACTTAGCCCGAAGGAACTAAGTTTGAAAAGAAGGCTAGTGGTAAATAACATCAACCACTCTTGGCTATCCCCCAAATAGTACTTCCTGCCAAAAACCAATGCACCATTAGCAAGTCTCGATGACAACGAAATAAACTTCAATTGTCTAACAAAACTACACAAAACAAACATCTAAACCAAAACCAATAACGGTGGGTTGCCTCCCATCAAGTGTTTCAATTAACATCGGTAGCTTGACGACCATACCATTCTATCCAAAAGAGATCTCCATCACAGTATGAGGTCCCTCGTTCAAATAGTACCTCTTCACATAATGCCCATTCACCTTGAAGCTTTATCCACTATCATTCACTAATTTTGATGTGCCATTTTCAAAAACTTGTGTCACCGTATATGGCCCCGACCACCTGGATCGAAATTTACCGGACATTAGTTTTAAATGAGAGTTAAAAAGTAGAACCATGTCACCCGGGTAAAACTATTTCTTCCGAATGTGAAGATCATAAAACTTCTTAGTTCTCTCCTTGTAGATACGAGATATGCTTCATTCGTAAGCTCTTCTATCTCATTAAGCTTCATCACACAGTCGGTTTGAGCTTGTTTCGAATCTAGATTCACCATCTTCAATGCCTAATGCACCCTATGCTCTACCTCAACCGATAAATGACACGACTTTCCAAAGACAAGTTGATATGGAGACATACAAATTAGAATTTAAATGTCTTTCAATATGCTCATACAACCTCGTCCAATCTCAAAGACCAATCTTTTCAGGCTCCCATAGTCTTCCATAGTTTTGGGAAGAATAACTTTGATCTCCCGATTTGCTAACTCTGTCTGTCCATTGGTGAGTCTATGTCGCACTCCATACCTAACCAATAACTTCTCCAAAAGCATGTTGCAAAAATGACCGCCATCATTTACCAATGCTCGAGGAATACCAAATCTGAATACCAACCCTTACAAAATTTTGAAACGATTTTAACATCATTAGTCACGAGGGCACAAGCTTCAACCTAACGAGACACATAATCAATGACAAGAAATATATAGTGATGAGCACAAGATGGGGGAAAGAGCCCATAAAATAAATCTCTAAACATCAAATAAATCTACCTCAACTAACACATGATATGATATCTCATCTCTTCGAGTAATATTTCTAGCCTTTTAACACTCATCACAAGATCTCACAAAATCAATACAATCACGAAAAATAGAAGGCCAATAAAACCCGCTAGATAATACATTTATTTCCGTTTGGATTGCTGCAAAATGACCTCCACTTACCGATGAATGGCACTCCTCCACAATTTTTTCCACTCCACTTGATGAACACAACAACGAATTATCCCATCTGCACATCTCCTGAATAAAAATGGTTCCTTCCAATAGTAAAAATGCACATCCTTAAGGAATTTATTCTGTTGGTGTGGCCTTAAATCGGGAGGAAGAACTCCAGCCACAAGAAAGTTAGAATAATTTGCATACCAAGGAATTCTTTCCACCACATGCATCAATTGTTCATCAGGGAAGGAATCAAATCATCTCATTCTTATCATCTCCTATCACCGGGTGCTCCAACCTAGACATGTGATCCTCAATTACATTTTCACATCCTTTCCTATCTCTAACTTCAATATCAAATTCTTGCAACAACAAAATCCATCTAATTAGTCTAGGCTTAGCATCCGGCTTCACAAATAAGTACCTAATAGCTACGTGGTCCATATACACTATGGACTTAGTTCCTACCAAGTAAGCTCGGAACTTGTCTTAAGCATATACCACAACCAACAACTCTTTCTCAATCATAGTGTAATTACATTGGGTTGCATTCAAGGTTTTTGCTAGCATATAAAATGACACGAAGCACCTTATCTCTAACTTGTCCCAAAGCTACTCCTACAGCCACATCACTAGCATCACACATCAACAAAAATTTCTTTATAATTAGGTGTAATAAGCACAGGTGCCAACATAAGAGCATGCTTTAGTTTCTCAAAAGATTCAAAACAAGCATCATTAAACACAAACGACACATCTTTCTCAAGCAAGCTACATAAAGATTTGGTGATTTTTGAAAAGTCTTGGATAAATCTTCTATAAAACCCCGCAAATCCTAAGAAACTTCTCACACCTTTCACCAATTTAGGAATAAGTAATTTCTCAATAACAACTATTTTTTCCTTGCCAACCTCAAGCCCTAATGCTGTAATTTTGTGACCTAGAACAATACCTTCCCTAACCATAAAATGACATTTTTCCCAATTAAGCACAACATTAGTTTCCTCGCATCATTAAAGAATAACTTTCAAATTCTTAAGACTCTCATCAAATGACAATCCAAATACAGAAAAATCCCATAAATACCTCCATGATGTTTCCAATTAACCCGTGGAAGATGGCCATCATACATCTTTGGTACATCGCCGGTGCATTGCACAATCCGAATGCCATCCTTAGATATGCAAAGATTCCATAAGGGCATGTGAAGACAGTCTTATGTTGATCCTCTGGTGCCACCATGATTTGATTATAACTTGAGTATCCATCCAGAAAACAATAATGTGAATGTCCTACAAGGCGATCAAGCATTTAATCAATAAATGGAAATAGAAAGTGACCCTTATGAGTGGTGATATGTGCGTAAAATGACCTTCAATTCGGTATGTGAATGTGCATGTTTGTGGCCATTTTACTCTCATATCATATGTTTTCGTTGTTCTTTTGTTGTGTTTTCGTGTTTTTGTGTTTGGAATGGAGTAGGTTGAGTTTCGAGCATAAAACGACACTTTTGGAGGCAAATCGTCCGAGTTTGGAGTCAAAGGAGGATAGACTCGCCCGAGCGGAGCAGAGAAAGGAATTTTTTGGAACTCAGAGGCAGGGCTCGGCCGAGCGGAGCCTGGCTCGGTCGAGCCAGGTGGACAGAGGGCTCGCTCGGCCGAGCGATGCAGGGTCGGCCGAGCCCCTACCAATAGAGGGCAGGCTTGATCGAGCCAATCTGGCTCGGCCAAGCCAGATCGTGATTCCTGGTAGTTTTGATGGTTATTGAGCCATCCCGGGCGAGCCAAGGCCCTGTTTTCTCGCCTATAAAATGGGGATTTCCGAGTTCTAATAAACACTAGAGAAATTCTCTCCCAATCCATCTTCCATCCACTTCTCATCCACATTCAAGGAGATCAAAGCCACATTCCTCCACATTTGGTTTAAGATCAAGGAAGACCAAGGGGTAGATTGAGGACAAGGAATACAATTGAGGAAGATATACATTTTACTTTCAATTTGTAATGGATTCTCATACTCTTTCTATTGTATTAAACAAAATTGAAGGTATGAGGAGCTAAACCTTTATGTGAGTGTTGTTTGAATGGATGATTTGTGATATTGAGATTGAATGTTGATTGTTTACTTTCCTTTTAGAGCTTGAATTGCACTAGATCTTAATCCTTACTGTTGGGAAATTATTCCTGAATCTTCCTTAGGACAATATTGTAAAAGGTTTTGTTGGATCAAACCTTAGTAGATGGTCGATCATTGCTGAACTTTAGCATAGGCTAGCAACTCTTGTAATGTCCTGTATAAGTGAATATCAAGTTGTAATAGAATAGGTTGCTAGAAGCACCTCCAGCAAACATCAGAGGATGCTAAAGAGAAAAGGGTTGTGGTAGTAGAATGCTGAGGAGTCAGCAATTCCTAACACACCGCAAATTGCTAAAGGTACTAGCAATCCAAAGTTGAAGGTAGCAGAATACTAAAAAAGAACTAGCATACCGTCCCGGAGAAGCTCAGCAAAGCGAAGTTTAAATGGCTGCTACACCGCATATCTGATCCACCAATGCGCGAGGACTTAACCTGTCAGAAGTAGGTCGGAAAGTCTGAACGAAGTCAAAAAAAATTGGTGAAAGTCTACCTAGTTTTAAACGAAAGATCCGTTGTGTCTAACGGATATGAAGATTCAAGTTTGGGATCTCCAACTATAAAAGACAAGTCAAAAGGAAGAAAAGAGAACTGCTCATTCATACACTAACTCGCACTTAAGAGATTCCGAAAGACAAAAAGCAAAAACACTTGTGAGCAGTCTGTTGAAAGCCACTGTCCAGATATATTGAAAGCCTTCAACAACCAAAGTGTCATATTGAATATCTGACACTTGTTTAGTAAGATTCTTGAATTGATTCAAGAATCTTCAATCATTGGGATATCTTCCTTTATTGGAGGTATCTAGGAGTCAATTCTTGAAAAGGAATTGATTAAGATGGGCATTGAAGTCGCAATTGAAGGACAATTCAGAAGAAACTTTAAACCTTCCAAAAGTGGTAAAAGTGAGTTTGATGAAGGTGCGCCCTTGACTCAGCCTGAGCCACACCTGAGAAGTTCGGGGTATCGAAAGATCCGTGAAGTAGCCAGACCAAACGTCGGCTGCCTGCTTTACTGGAAAGGCAATTCTTTGTACACCGTATACTTACTTAGTGAAAATCTTACCGATTCGGCTAAGGAGTGGACGTAGATCATTTGATCGAACCACTATAAACTCTGTGTCTTTGAGCTGTTTACTGTTTCATTGATTACTGTGCAACTGTGATTTGAAACCTAGCAACGGAGTTGCTAGTGTATAACTGCGAAAAAGAACTTAAGTAAACTCGAACAAAACCCCATTTAAAAATAACCTATAGTGCAAGTGAACGTTATATTATTCCGCTGCATTTCGTGTTTGTACTTTATCGCTACCACGACGACTCTGATTTTAAGGACCAACAAGTGGTATCAGAGCAGGAGGTTGAAAAACAGACTGCTTCTGAGTCTCTTAGGACCTAGATCCTAGTTTTTCCTTGCATTATTACGTTATTTGTGTTTGTGTCTAACGAAGCTCAGGTGAAGATAATCAAAATGACGAATCATGCTCTTCCAAAGTATAACAAGGATGGGTTTGAAAGCTGGAAGAAGAAGGCCATGATCCAGCTGCAAAGCATACATCCAGAAATGAGAGACATCCTCGATAATGGTCCCATAGATATCCTGAAAGTGAACACCGCATCACCTGGACCTGCTGGTGGTCCACCTCGTCCTGAGATGGGGAAAAAGCCCTATAATGAGTGGACCCTCGAAGACAAGAAGAGGGGCCAACTGGAGTTCGTCGCCATGAAGTTAATCATGGATTGCCTACCTCCCTTGATAGCTGAAAAAGCTCTAGACTATGAAACAACCAAAGAGATGTGGGAGTATATATACAAAGTCTCTCAGGAAACGGAACAAATGAAGCGAAATAAGCTCCAAGTAGCTGTAGATAAATACGAATCATTTGCTATGAATCCTGGTGAAACCATTCAGGTGATGGAGGAAAGATTCTACACAATCATAGGAGAACTCAAAAATGTCGGCAAGACCTATGACAACGGGGAAATATATAACAAAATTATATCAAAACTAAACCCCATAAGTGACTAGTTTGTCAAGATGACAAGCTTAAGTGAAAAGGATCTTAGTAGCATGTCTACTGCTGAAGTCTTCTCACAATTAAAGGCACATGAATTAATTATTCAGTAGTCGAAGAAGAATGAGGCTGCTTTAGCACATCCTAATGCAACAAGTGCTGGAACTCAAGAGGATGTAGCATACTTTGTCAAGAAAGACGGAAGCAAATGGAAATCTCCTAGGAAGCCGTTCCATAACCAGGAGAGATCAACCTCAGCAGTACCAATGAAGGAGACTCCCTCAACTTCTAACTCAAATAGTGAAGATAAAAAAATAAACGAGTTGGAGGAGCAGATGAAGAAAATACAGAAAATGATTTTGGAAGCTAAGGCCCAGAAGGAGGCAAAGGCAGCCTCAACTCAGCACTCCACCGAGAAAAAGATCAGGACGTGTTTTGAATGTCAATCTCCTGATCACCTGAAGCATGATTGCCCAAGGGTGCGTCCTGAGGAAAGAGAACGTTTGCGGCAAAGATTTGAAAGGCGAGCGGTTCGGGCAGTGACAAAGGCGTTGCTAACGCGAACAGAAGTCCCAGATATTCCTGACAACGAAGAAGAATATTACCCTACTGACGAGGAAGAGGAAGCCTTGATGGTTTTCATGGCAAGAATCGTTGAAGATGGTGAATTATCTTCTGATGCTGAGCAACCTTCCGAATTGGCTCTAGCAGTTGACAATCTGGAGGTAACACCTATTGCTAATACTTCAAACTCAGCACACACATTTGAATCGGAGGATTCCTTTTTGGATTCCGAGGAAGATTATCTTACCAAACTTTCATTAGAACTTTCAAAAGTTTATTCTTTGAAAAATGCTATTGTAAAAGATAATTCCTCTATAACAACCCAAATCGTTAATATTTTTCTAAAGATTTAAATTTATTATTAAAATTATTTTAATAAGTATAATTTTAATTAGTTAAAGAAAATACTTAATGAATATATATATATATATATATAAATATGATTATTCGAAAAAAAAAATGAAAACTAAATGATTATACTAATAGAATTAATTTGGGCCGATAGCTTGAGGGAAGCCCACAAAAAGTGTGTAAACTAGATTTACTTTTAGAATTTAAGAAGATGAGTTGATTTAGGTTTGTAAAGGAATTAGATGTGTACGTACTTCGACCATATCTTTTCCCTGATTTCCAGCAACAAAAAAAATAAAATTAATAATAATAATAGAATCCGATTACATCTTGAACCCCCACTTTTATTTATATATGTACGGTTATAAGAGGGGGACACTATATCTCAGAAATCTTCTTTTTCGGTAGAATCCCTCGACGCAGTTGTGTTCGGTAAATTTTCTGATTTCTCCTCTTTTGCCAAGATTTAATGCAGTTTCGTTTATTCTTTTCTAATCCTTCATAAGCATAACGATTGGTGAAAAGATTTTAATATGTTATTTTAGGGATAGTCTCAGCATTTTTTCCTTTGTAAACCTCTTCCTGTTGAATTATTTATTCCTATGTTTTGGATTTATTTCCTAAACCCATTAACTGTTGGTTTTAAATATAGAGAGAGGAGTTGTCTACATAATTTTAATGGAGAAGATGAATTTATTGAGATGAGTGAGAATGGTAATAGTCTTATATATTTATTTAAGTTAAGGGAAAACTATGAAAAATACCCTAATGTTTGCTTTTCCTTGAATTATACCCTAAAGTTTCATTTTACCCACTAAAAATACCCTTTACTATGAAATATATCCTAAGGTTTCTCATATCATTGAATTATACCCTAATGTTTGCTTCTGTCAATTAAAAATACCCTACGTCGCTAACGGTGTTAAAATTTTAATACAATATATGCCACATATATACCAAAGAAATGGAAATTTCATACATTATTTAATTTATGATTCATAAAAATTTTAACATTGATGGTCCCGGTTTTTCAGAGTATATAAACGTTACGCAGCGGAAATAAAAAGTGTTTTCTTGCACGCTACTTACACACAGCTGACAACTGGCAACTGGTCAGCTGGTGCTGGTTACTCAGTACACAGCTGACAACTGGTCAGTTGGTGATTCAAAACTTAGAATGTTTAGCCTTGTTTGCACAGTTATATATCAGTTTCAGGATATACTCCAGCACTTGAGTGCTGGGTTTAAAATATGAATGAAAGACAGAAAGCTGATAAATAACAAAGGATTTTTATAGTGGTTCGATCAATCGATCTACGTCCACTCTCCAGTCGAAGCACTGGAAATTCCACTAAGAGTAATCAGGTACAGGTCTCCTACGATCTATCTCTAGCTGGTGAATGCCTCGTCCACCAGTTCACTAGATCAACCGCTCCCGGTCCTGGATCCTTCTTCAACTCTTCACAGCTAATGGAGTGCGAGCACGTCACTTCAACCTCCACAGCTAGCTGGGTGTTTTAGTTCTCCCAAGAACAAAACAGTCTCTACGGCAGAATGCCCGTAATAACTCAAGTGCTGGTAAGCACAGGAGCTGCCGTGAACTCTCTCGAAGGAGAAAGAACACCACGTGAGATCTTTAACTTACAAGCTTAGAGCTTGAAGTCTCGTGTTTGATAAATCAACACACGGAAAGCTTTATGAAAAGCCTCGAAAGTACTTTATGCGATTTTGCAGTAATATCAGTTCTTTCGGTGGTTGAGCAGATGAAATGGAATCGTGGAATCAATGGCTCGTGGAATCTAATGTTTGAATGTTGGTGGTTGCGACGTATTTATAGCCGCAGGAACCGATTCAAACTTTCTAGCCGTTTGGACGCATCCGGAAAGGTGTCAGACCTCGGATGTCCTTCTGACGGCGGCAGGTATGTTTTTCCGGAAAGGACCCATACCTTTGACCGCTTTATCTGACACAGATCTCTTTGTGTCAGAACGGCTCTTTCTGTCAGTCCGAGGAATAAGACTGGCGTCTTGTGACTGATAGACTTTAAGTTATCCTTCCTTAAAGTCATACTTTATCAGTCGATTCCTCAGAGAATCTTCTTTTTGTCTCTACTACGCGGGGAGAGAGAATCTGGAATTCTGCTGGTAACATCTGACTGGTAGATCATACTGGTGATCTTGTGCTGGCAGTCTCTGCTGGTGACTTGCCCTGGCATAATCAAAGTCTACCAAATGTCTGGATGTTAACTCTTTTCGGAATCTCTCATGACTGGTGAAATCACCGCTGGTGAATAGTGTAAGTAGGAACACGTATTCTCCTGGTAAGGTTTGTCAGCCGCCTGCTGATGAAACCCTTCCCAACTGGTGAACAGTACCCAGTCATAAGCGCTTCTCATGCTGGTGAACAGTGTCAGCATGAGCCTTTGTCAGCCGCCTGCTGATGAAACTTTTCCCAACTGGTGAACAGTAGCCAGTGGTAAGCGTTTCTCATGCTGGTGAACAGTGTCAGCATGAGTCTTGATCAGCTGCGACTTACAACTCAAAAGCCTAAACAGGACTTTACATTTAAGACAACAGCTATGTAGAGACAACTGACGCTGGTAGGACTTAGGATTTGATCCACCAAAACTATAATCTAAACAAGTAAGCTACTGGGGGAGGAAACCTTAGACAGATTTCCCAACAATTTCCCCCTTTTTGGTGTGATCAAAGCCTAACCAGCGAGCACTCAGCTGAAGAGGAAAGTTACAAAGGATTTCAGGGTTTTACAAGTAAAACCTATCAAATCTAAACCCATGAAATTACTTCCTCAACATCAGCTCTAACTAAAAGAAATCTTCCCCCTCAACTAAGGAAAGATATTGCTCGTTTAAAAATATGGAAATTAAGATCAGAGCAAATAAGCATGTGAATAAATTTAACATGCAAGATGAGTGCTGGTGCTGATTACACTGGATGTGTAAATTCAGCTGGTAAGTAAAAACTTAGACAATTGTTGGACAATAAGAGATTGTCATCAACTTGTCAGTTAACATTCCATTAGAGATTTAGCAATTACATGTACAGTGAATGATAACTGACTAGTCTAACAGATTTACTTACAAAAACATAAAGAGACTAGACTATGGCTTGGAAGATGATCCTGGTGACTGAGTCCGAGCACTGGTGATAGACCTCAGGATCTCAGTAAGATCGGCCATGTCATGCTCTCTCTTCAGTCTCCATTCAGCAGCGATTCTCCTCTCTTCAGCTGCAAGACGTCTCTCTTCCTCAGCAACTCTGGCTCTCTCCTCTTCAGCCATTGCTCGCGCCCTTTCCCCCTCTTGGATCCGCGCCAAAAAGGTGGATACACCTGTGTTGACAGATTCCAATTGTTGCGCTACTTCAGTTCGGAAGGTGTCGAGACGTTGATCCATCCTGGCGTCAATGTAGGCAAGAAGATGTGCAGGAGGATGAATTTCAGAGAGTGGCTCCGCTGATACTTCCATGGAAGTGGAAGGCGCATCAGGTGCGGTATCAGCCATCTCTGGTGTAGACTCAGCTGGTACCTCCACTGGGGCGGGCTCCTCCGCGGGCGCCTCGACTGATGCTGGCTCCTCCGCGAGCACCTCGGCTGGTGCTGGCGGGCCTTGTACAAAAACAGGTGGGGCTGTGAAAGCCACCAGCTGCCAGTCCATATGATATGGGACAAGATCGCCCATGACCATTGGAACAGGGGGGACGGCAGTGGTCAGCCACCAACCTCTGGAGGGATCCTCCTCCACAACGTGGTCCACCAGCAGAGCGCTGGCAGCCATATAAAAAAGAACAGCAAAATATGGAGGGATCCTGGGGAGAGTGACAAGTACCCTGATGCGGCGGAGAGCGTATATCAGCTGATATCCTCGGCTGGTGCTCTGGAACTGGAGAAATGGTAACTTGATTTTGGACAGAGGAAGGCCTGAAGATCCAGTCAGCTGTCTGTAGAGAGCAATCTTCTTCAATCGGCGCTTGATTCGCCTGATAGACAGCTGGTGGTGGCCTTGGGCTTCAGTACCCATGAATTCGTTGGACCATGCCTCCTCTGATCGCCAGTATCCAAGCCCAAGCCTGGCATACAGGACCGCCTTCTTCTCCACATTTAACTGGCGTTGGCTCTAGTCAAAGATCCTCCAGCGCCGGAACTCCAGAAAGAGTTCTTCATCAAGAACATCACTCAGGTCCACATACCTGGTGATCAACTCTTCATCAACAGCCCTCTCCACTTCGGCTGTGATGTTCTCAGCATACTCATAGATGGAGAAATTGAAGTACTCCACCGGTTGCAGGGGCAGGCACCAGTCAAATCAAATATTAGTAGGAATGTCAATTTAGCCCGAAACCCGCGGGTTGGCCCGATTAGCCCGAGCTAAAATACGGGTTAGGGTCAAAATATTTTAGCCTGAATAGCCTTAGACCGAATAACCCGAAGCCCGAAACTTGATGGATTGGCCCCGATTAACCCGATTACTTTTTTTATTTATATATCTATCATAATTATAGTACTGAAATCTACTTTTGATATTTAAGATCATATATATTAATTAAATTTTAAGTTATATAATTGTATTTAGTTCAAATAGTATTCAATACATAGTTAAGTTTATTTACTTACGAATTTAAAATATATTAAAATATTGCTAAAATTAAAAATAATATATTTTTAATAGTAAAATTAATCATTATATAAGAGTTTGTGATGTGTTTTGTATTTTTTAAGAGAAAAGTAATATTTTGTTTATTTTTTATTATTTAAAATATTAAAAGAGTAAAAAGGTATTAAAAATAAATAATAATTAATAAATTCATTGGCCCGACGGGCTAGTCCGAAAACCGACGGGTTAGGGTTATGGTCAACATTTTTTAACCTGAAAAAATTTCAGTCCGATTTGACCCGGACCGATTAACCCGCAGCCCGATAGGGCTGACCCGAAACCCGACGAGTTAGCCCGATTGACATCTCTAAATATTAGGGTATAATTAAGTGATAAAGAAAACATTGTGGTATTTTTTTTATAGTTCAGGGTATTTTTAATTGACAAAATGAAACATTAGGGTATAATTCAAGGAAGGAGAAACAATATGATATTTTTCATAGTTGACCAATAGTTTAGGGTATTTTTCATAGTTTTCCCTTAAGTTAAAGAGGCAGTTTCAAATTATTTTTAAGTCTGCCGAGTGTCAATACCCTTTTGTAAACATGAGAAATTGATTTTCTGTAGTATAGGATATACTTCTAATCTGCGGAATAGCTTAAACATCGATTCTTATTGTTTGTTGTTCTCTTTTACCCTATTAGTTTGAAATTACTAGATTTTTACCCTTCTTTTGGATTTACTAAGGATTTTTACGGGTCCTTATACAGAATTCCTTCCTACTAATTCATCGAAAAAAAAAAAGAAAACTTCCAGTACTCTTTTATGTTTTCAAACCCAATTCATAGTTGACGCATGTATTTTCTTTCCTCTTGCGTCTATTGGGTGATAGGATTCCTCTGTTTTGTTAGATTTTAAAATCCCTTTCTTCTTTATACAAAACTCCTTTAATCATCTTTAAATTTGTGCTTCACCCCTGCAAACTAATTGATTTGTATTTATTCATTTATTTCACAAGTCGTGGCTGTGCGTATAAGCAATAGAGAGAGAAACTTACCTTCATGCTTATTTCTTAAATATTTAATAATCTAGAATTTAGAAACTTATTCGGAAGAGTGATTATAGTCAAATTTAGTTTTATGCTATTTTATGATTTGTATTTTGTGTTTAGGTGTTGATTGTTCCCCGTAGTCTCTGCGGTATTTCGAGAGTTATAATCGGTCTCAATTATTTTTCAGGTGGGTAAATTATTATTATTTTCATCAAAAGAAATAATATTTCAGAAAATATGTTTTTATGTCCAATGTGTGATTATGCGTTTGTGAAATCTTGGGTGAAGAATTTATATGGATGTATGTTCATATATCAGAATTTGTCTTGTGCACAGTTGACCAGAACCACAAATGCTCTTTCTTGGTATTACACCATTAAATGAGCAGTGGACCAGAATAGAAAGTGTGAATCATTTATCCTATCTTTGTGTTGAGCATTGTATGGATTATGGTTAAGAAGAATGTCATTTATTTCCTCGCGTGTATTTCACTATTGGACTATTTGAGAAAAAGTATATGTATATTTTTCCCACCACTGAGTGCGTTTTTGTACTCACCCCCATGTTTTTAAAAATATTTTTCAAGTATTTGATAGTGGAGTAGCAGAGAGAGCGTGAAGGAGATAGGATAGGGATATAATTTTAAGAACTCTTAAGTTGTTCTTTTATTTAGATTATTGCTCTTGATTTAGATTTAGACTATTTCCATTTAATTTCCATTTTTAATCAGTTACTTATGATAGTTGGATTACTAGGTATTCTCCCTGGTTTTTGATTTAGTTCGAGATCTTTTGGTTTAATTTTTTTTTTTCTTAGATAGACTTATTTAATAAGGTTGTTTAATTTTTCTTTAAGTTGAAATTCCACAATTAAGAATAGAAACAGTAACATTTTAAATAAAGTATTTAGGGTGTTACATCCTCACTCAAGCAAAAAGTCATAAATCTGACCGATGAAGTCGAGAGACTAAGGTTCGATAGTGAGGATTTGTCAAAACTTAGAGCTGAATTCTCTGAACTTTCTGCAAATTTTAAAAATCTTGAAAAAGAGAATCAGGTTTTGAAAAATAATGCTAATGAAAAGTGTATTTGCGAATATACGACAAGCCAGGATATTCTAAATAACCTGGTTAGCCGACAGAGACGTCATGGTGACCGATCTGGAATAGGGCACAGTCGTTATAGCAATATAGAAACTCCGAAGCAAATCAAGAACATAAAATTTGTTTCTGCTGGAAAATTATTCTCTGATGGTAAAGGTACAGATGAAATGATCGCTGAATCGTCAAATGCTCAGCAGAATATCAAACAGACTGCTGAACCCAAGCCGAGTGTCAGGCACAATGCTAGACCTCAGCAAAAAGTCAAGCAGAATGTGAGATTTCAGTAGAGTACCTTAAGATATGCTGGACCTCAGCAAAGTACTTATTATAATTCTGCTAGGCAAATGCATTCAGCAAATTCCAGGACAAAGGCTGAGCACTATGTTTGAAGTGCTAGGAAGCCATATCCTAACTATGCTAGGGGTAAACAAACTGCATATCATTCAGTAAAACCCCAATACCATCGCTACACACAACATGGGAGAAACACCTATGTAAGACTTGAGTCCAGATATACATATCATCAAAGGATGATGAAGGCAAAGAAGCACAACACACAACCACACGCATGCACATATCAAGAGGTTGAGAAGGTTATCAAAAAGGATCTCAAGGAGAAAACCTTGAAGATTACTAAGATGTGGGTTCCGAAAGGAGTAATGACACAAGCTAATCCTTCAGGATCCGACGCGAAACGGGGACCTAAATCAACCTAATTGCCTTTGTAGGATTAGGATCCAGGCGCAAAGACATCAGGCATGTCAAATGAGTGGATCCTAGACAGTGGTTGTTCGGCGCACATGACGGGGGACGGAGACCTGTTCTCAGACATTCAGAAATCATATGGTCCATCTGTCGTGTTCGAAGATAACACTAAAGGCAGAGTACTTGGCAGAGGATGCATAGAGCGCAATGGTCTGAGGATTGTCAACGTTGCTCTTGTATCAAATCTCAAGCATAATCTGCTAAGCATAAGCCAACTATGTGAAAATGGGTACACTGTTTCATTTATTCATTCTGGTTGTTCAATTGCTGACAATGTCACAGGAGAAGTGAAACTTCGAGGTATCCGAAAAGGTGGCCTGTATGTTGTCAACTGGCAAAGTGGACAACAACATTCATGCTTCTTAGCTTTAAACAAGGAGGAAACCACATGGTAATGGCACAAGAGATTAAACCACTTAAATTTCAAAACCATTAACCATATTGCCAAGAATGAGCTTGTTGCAGGTCTACCTGTTGACATCACTTTTCGTAAGGAAGGCGTATGCAAAGCCTGCCAACAAGGAAAGCAGACTAAAGCATCATTTTGTTCCAACCCAGAAAAAGCTACCTCAAGCAGGATCTTTGAGCTATTGCACATGGATCTGTTTGGACCAGTCACTCCACCCACTGTAAGTAAAAAGATATATACTCTTGTGGTGGTTGATGACTATTCTAGGTACACGTGGGTTCGTCTGCTCAAGACCAAGGATGAAGTGAAGCTCATTCTGCCTGAGCTAATTCTCAAGGAGCAAAATAGTAAAGATGTTACTGTAAAGAGGATCCTTTCGGATAATGGTACCGAATTCTGTAATGGAATCCTCATGGATTTCTGCGCAGAGGCTGGTATTGGCCATGAGAGGTCCACTGCTAGGACTCCTCAGCAGAATGGTCTAACAGAGAGAAGGAATCGAACGCTGAAAGAAGCAGTGCGGTCTATGCTAGCTGACGCTGAGTTACCTGCTAAGTATTGGGGAGAAGCAGTGATGACAGCCTGTTATACGCATAATAGAAGTTCCATTACCAGCCTATTCAACAAGACTCCTTATGAAGTTTATAACGGTCGTAAACCTAATCTAGATCATCTTCGTGTTTTTGGTGCAACATGTTATATCCATAACAACGGAAAGTGGAAACTTAACATTTTTTCGCCTAAGTCAGATGAGGGTGTACTTCTTGAATATGGTCACCCCACTCACAAAGGCTATAGAGTGTTAAACAAGACTACTGGAATTGTGAAAATAACATGCAATGTTATTTTTGATGAATCTATTTTAGCGCGCAGAGCTATAAAAGAGACGAAGGATACCAATCATGAGAATAATGATGTCAATGGTCAATCGATTCTGAATTCTTTCGAAAACTTACGAATTGACTCGACTAAGTCTATGAATGATTGCAATCCAATCCAGACGCGCTCAACAGGTGATCAAACTGCTGGCCAGGCCAGTGATGCTAACGATCATGCTGAGGCGAACCCCCAAAAAGATATCTTTAATCTGCTTGGTGATTCAGATGAGGAGACTTCAAACTCTCCTCCTATTGCTGAAGGAGCAGGTGCTGCAGAAGGTCTTGACAGAGGAGCTGTTGAGATACCAATTGCTGAAGCACCTGCTGAAGAAGACGTTCCTGTCCATGAAGTTCCTATAGCAGAAGCTCCAGTTGCTGAAGGAATTCCTGCTGCTGACAATCCAGATGCTGAAGAACTAGCGGATGCTGAGGAGAACGCGAGAACAGATAATGATCGAGCAGGGGAGGGAAATTCTGGACAACCAATCAGACCAGCAAGGTTGCGCGCTCATTCTCTTGAAGACGTTCTCGGAGATATTAATGACCCAATTCTAACAAGACAAGGCAACGCGATGTTTGCTTTCTACTTATCTAGTGAAAAACTAACCAAAGTAGAGGATGCTCTTCGAGATTCAGATTGGGTGAACGCCGTGCAAGAGGAGCTTGCTGAATTCACTCGCAATCACGTATGGGATCTGGTAGATAGACCAGAACATCAGAATGTTATTGGCACCAAATGAGTGTTCAAGAACAAGAAGAATGAATCAGGCATTGTGGTTAGAAATAAAGCGCGTCACGTAGCAAAAGGATATAGACAATGCGAAGGCATTGACTATGATGAGACATTTGCCCCAGTAGCCCGACTGGAAGCAATAAGGCTATTTCTTGCATATGCTGCACATCATGAATTCTCGGTCATGCAAATGGACGTTAAGAGTGCATTCCTGAATGGCGAGCTCAAAGAAGAGGTTTATGTTGAACAACCACCAGGATTTGAGCATGGAAATCAAGTATATAAACTAAGGAAAGCATTGTATGGCTTGAAGCAAGCGCCACGAGCATGGTATGGAACTTTGTCTAAGTTTCTGCTCGACAATGGATTCAAGAAGGGGAGGATTGATCAGACTCTCTTTCGTATTGAGGACAAAGGAAGCATTCTACTAGTCCAGATATATGTTGACGACATTATCTTTGGGTCGAATAATCAAGATCTCTGCGATAAAATTTTCCAAGCTAATGATGAGCAACTTTCAAATGAGCATGATGGGGAAGATGTCATACTTACTTGGACTTCAAGTACAACAATCCAGCGAAGGGATCTTTATCCATCAAAGGAAGTATACGCGTGATCTAATTGCAAAGTATTGTCCAGAGAAGACCAAGAGTCTGCGGATTCCCATCAGCACTACGTGCATAGCAGCTCTTGAGAAAGAAGGAGAGACCGTAAACCCTAGTCTATATCGAGGAATTATCAGTTCTCTGCTATATCTTACAGCCAGCAGAGCAGATATTTCATTTGTTGTAGGACTATGTGCAATGTATCAAGCCAATTCCAGCAAGACTCATCTAGATACAGCAAAGAGGATTGTGAGATATTTGAAGTGCACAGAAGGATTGGGGATTTGGTATCCAAGGGCAGATAGTCTGACGCTGAGTGGTTACTCAGACTCAGACTTTGGAGGGTGCAAAATTGACAGGAAAAGCACCAGTGATACTTGCCAATTTCTCTGGCACAAGCTGATAAGCTGGTTCAGCAAAAAGCAGCATTCAGTAGCAACGTCGACCACCGAAGCAGAGTATGTTGCAGCTGCTAGCTGTTGTTTGCAAATCATGTGGATTCGACAGCAACTTCAGGACTATGACATTCCTCCTGAATGTGTGCCTATCTATTGCGACAACAACAGTGCAATGTGCATCACGAAGAATCTAGTCCATCATTCTAGGACTAAGCACATTGACATTCGTCATCACTTTATTCGTGACCATCAAGAGAAGAAGGATATCGACATTAAATATATATGCACAGAGGATCAAATTGCGGATATTTTCACAAAGCCTCTAGAGGAGACCAGATTCAAAGAATTATGTATAAAACTGGGTCTCATGGAGTTAGACGATGCTATGGATGAATGAGATGCTACTCTCATTCTTGCTGAACTTCTTGGATTTCTTCTAGCTTACGTCTATTGAGTGCTGGATCCTTCTGCTGAGAAAAGTTTGCTATGATGGAAGAACTGCTATTGAAGAAGTTGCTAAGCAGACATCGATTGGTTATTCAGCACGTGTCAAAGTTGTAGATCATATTTTAGAAGTTAATATGTTTAGTATCTCCTGTTTGTAAGAGATCTACTGGAAGCTATCATGGTGGATTGATGAAGTTATGAGAGATATGCTTTACGAATGGATATATGTACGAAATAAAACTCAGATGCACATATACTGAAAAGAGAAAGGTCATTTCATCCATTTAAAAAAAAATACAACAAATTCTTACAAAACAAAAGGGAAGGGGGATAGCAAAAGCAACAATCAACTTAAATTTTTAGCGAAAAGGGGAACGAGACTTGTATGGAAAGAGGTCAGCTCGCTGGACCAACCTTCTGCTATCTCAGGAAAGCTCTGCTCCAGTAGCCAGCTGAGCTGCATTCCGTTCAGCAGAGGCACCGAAGGGTAGAGCTGCACACAGTGTCGGACGCCTTCAAAAATGAAGCCTGCCCAGTCAGCCTCCACCTCATCATCCATGGCCATCATGGCCTGCCATACCTCTCTTGAGAAGGAGAGGTCGTCAAGATTTTCCCTCAGCTGCATGTTGTGGGCGATGCGGAACATCAGCTAGTATGGCGACTTCAAACCGGAAGCTGAAGCGAAAGGGGAAAACTCGAACCAGGCAGAGTGTCGCCATTTCTGCCACGATGTCCATTCAGGGGCCGCCTCTGCCGTTCGATAGTTCAAAACAGAGACTGGACCTCTAGGAAGGCCGAAATCTCGAGAGAAGGAGTCGGGAGACCAATGGACGAGTTTTCCAAGGAAGGACCCGTAAATGGCACCTTCCTCAGCAATGCAACCCCTAAGGAACTCCCGAAGAAGATCCCCATGATAGTGGCGAGGGGTGGCACTGACGAACTGCATCAACCCGCACTTGTTCATCGTCACCAGGACCTTCTCAGCCACGGCATAGTCATCTTCGTAATATGCGTACAAACCAGACTCATGAAGAATCTGGTTGCAGCGCACTTCGAGAGCCTGTCCAGGAGAATCCATTTTTTCTTGAGAAAGTTTTTGGGAAGGATGTTTTAGAAACGTATGGAGAACAGGAAACTTGTGGTGTTTAGGCTCATCGCAAAGAGGTTATTTATAGAGAGGATATTTATTACTTGGTAATTATGAACGGTTGGAAAATCGTTTGAAAGATCATGATGATTCATATCTCGAAATTCGAAGCGTTGCAAGAGAGAGATCGTCATATTTGCATGGGAAGTGCAATCGATTCAGCAGTGAAGATTGATGGTCAGTTTAGCATTCGGCTCGAGGTATTCATTATTACACGTGTCTTGGATACTACAAAACTTTGCTGATGATAAAGTTTGCTAGAATGATAGCAGAACATCAAATTCTGCTAGAAAAATCGAGACACAGATTACACTACATAATCAGTAGAGTTGATGGTTCTGCTAAGATGATAAAGCTGCTAGGACTTTAGCAGAGGTTCAAACTCTGCTAAGATATCTTAAAATGTCTACTCAGCAATGAGCCGAGACAATCATTTGAAATTATGCTCCAATCTAACACAATCAAAAGATTCCAGTATTTTTCCGTATAAGGATGAAGTAAAGTTGGTTAGTTAAGGATCAAAATTATGGCATGTTCAGACTTCGAGTCATTTGAAATGAAACTGCTTAACATTTCATATATACACATACGCTTACAAAAAAAAGGAGGTAAAATTACAAGGGCTGTAAAGGAAATATGCACTTAATACGGCGGATGGGGCCGGAAGGGGTAAAAATCAGTCCCCCTAAGGTTGGAAGGGCCAGTAGCAAGGTCCGAAAATTTCTGTTCGAGCAGCCAACTAAGCTGCATCCCATAAGGAAGAGACTGATCTGGATAGCCTCGCACACACCTCTGTACACCTTGGAAGACAAAGGCCGCCCAATCTACCTCCGCTTTATCGTCGAAGGCCATCATTGCCTTCTATATCTCCCGATCAAAAGTCATATCATGAGGATCGCCACCGACGATCATGCCGTTGACGATGTGAAAAAATGACCCTGTACTTGGTCTGGAGGCTATATGCAGAAGGAGTATGAGAATATTCTAATAGAGGAAAGTCCCTCCATTTCTCCCATGCCGTCCATTCTGGCGTTGTCTCCTTCGCAAGATAACTCATTACAGATATTGGACCCCGGGGAAGGTCGAAGTCAGAAGCGAATGATTCAGGAGTCCATTTGATCAATTGATTCCGGAAGGAGCCATATGTAATATCCCCCATAGAATCGCTTGATCGGAGGAAATCCCTCAAGTGCGCCCTCTGGAAGTAGTGAGGAGTGATACAGACGAATTTTGCTAGACCATTATGGTGAATGCTGGACATTACTGTCTCAGCCTCCCTGTAGTCCGCTTCATACTCTGAATACAAGCCGGATTAAAAAAAAACCTGATTTCGTGACACGTAAATAGTGGAAGAAAGATCCATTTTTGAAGAAGGAACGAGGTTCTTTAGAACAATGAAAAGAAGACAAAGCAGAGAAACGCAAGGAGCTATATCGAGATTGTTCAAAGACGTGCTATTTATAAGCACACTTGTGTCCTGTTCACTAATTAATGGATGAGACGTATTATTTTGGAGAATCATGTCGGATCATCATGTTTCTCGAGACTCGGGCAGTAGCACAGAGAAGGAAATCGTCACATAAAGTGCATGTCTAATCGGAAGCATAATATTTTATTTGAAGAAGGCGAGGAGTCGTGAATATTTTATTTGAAGAAGACGAGGAGTCGTGAATATTTTATTTTGAAGAGAGTGAGTATGAGAACTATCTACTGAGTGGGATTTCTCAGCAGTCCGTAATCATCACTCGATACTAGGTTCTATCGCTATTAAGCCTAGGTACCTGACAGCTGACCTCCACCACTTAGACGCGGGATGATTTTGAATTTCAAGAGAGGTGCATTTATTGCGCGCAGACGGCGGCGACAAATCAGGACTTTCCATATCGTCCGTACTCGAGTTCGTGGGAACGTGTACATACATACGACATGCCACTTTTAATCCAGCCGTCGATTACATTTAAAGACGAGTGACCTCAACCGTCAGATTCTTACCAGTCAGTCACTTATACCTTTTCAAATAGATTTACCTCACTTTACAGAAAATTCAAAATCCCTAGCCCTCTGAATTTCCCACACATTCTCTCAAATTTTTCTCAAATCCTCATCTGCAAATTCATAATCCACTTCGATGGCTTCCATTCCTGAATCATCTTCCACCGGAAACCCAGAACCCAGTTCATCTACATCTTTACTTCAACCACCCACCTTTATATATCCACCCATTACGGGTTTGCCATTGCATGAGCGACATGCACCAGGCTTCACTGGCATTGTAAAGAAGGAGGATATAGATACTTCCATTCCTTATAGTCAGCTAATTATTTTGGCACGGAAGAAAGAGCAGACGGGTCATACGAAGGAGCAGAGACGTCTCGCTCAAATCATGAAGGATAGAATTCTGTATCTACCCCTTGCCAAGAAACACATCCCAGAATGGATCATGCAAATCCTCGACTCCTAACTATTGGTAAAGTATCTCTCTTCTGAACCTGAACACTTTCACCCCCATATGGTATCTGAATTCTATACCAGGGCCGTGATAGACGAATCTAGGAAATCTTTCAAAACCTCCGTCTACGGTATCATCATTGAAGTCAGTGCCGAGATTCTTGTGAAGATGTTCGGGCTTCAAAATTATAGAGAAAGGATTTCTCAATACAAGGTGAATTATATCGCGAAGATGGAGAGAAGATGGAACTTATGGAAGAAACCTGGAGAGTTAAAGGATAAAAAAGGGCAAGTGATAACCTTCAAGGTTGCTACCCCTATCAACACCTTAAAGGAAGATTTCAAGATTTTGGCCGAATTGGTGATTAAAATGTTCCAGTGCGATGCTGGATCATATTCCGAATTATCAGCCAAAAAGTATGCCGTGATGATGGCCCTGACAGATAATGCCAAAGGAAATTGGGCAGAATTCTTCTTCGAGCGATGGGCAGAGCATGCTTGGAAGAATGATCACATGTCCATTGATGGGACATTTTCTTCAAATGTCAATTTCGGTTTGAAGATAAGCAAGTATTTGGAGATGTTGTTCACCAATAAGAGAGTTGATCAGGGCGTGAAGTGGCTGTCTACTGACTTCATTCCTGTCACAAAGAAAGAAGCCAACCCCCTAGATTTCAAGAAACCAAAGAAGCTGACTAGAAAGAAAAATGTGGATACTGACAAGCCCACTTCTGATGAAGAGGTGGATGAACGCTCTTTGGGTGAGCAAGTGTTGCAACAAGCCATTCCCCTGACCGTCGATGAAGTGGCTGTACTAACTAAGAACGCTGAAACAGAGCAGTGTTTCCAACATCTTGAGAAGATAGTGGAACTTGGTGATCTGCTAAGTGATAAAATAAATGAAATCATGTCCAAGGAAGCCTCTCAGCCATCGACTCTCATTCTAGGTCAAGTTTTCAACCGATTCCTATAGCGCAGAACACAGATGTTGCAACCACCAGGAGGAGGAGGACGCGCAAACGTCTGTTCAGGACTGCTGATTCACAAGAACAGGGAAAGCAACACGCAGGAATCGAAGAAGCTAGGAAGAAAGTTTCTATTGAACAAGCTGCTGAGAAGGAGAAGGAGGACGACACTCCCTTGTCCTCTAAGAGTCTTGACGAACGTCTCAAAGGAGTTCGACAATCAAAAAGAAAGAGAAATGAATAACTAAAGAGGCTCGAAAAGAAACAATTTCAGAAAACCATGGCGCAGATAAATTTTGATGCTAGAGACATGAACTACGAACAAGTTAAGCAAACCTATGTTGAGAGACGAGCTAAGCGAGCTGCTGAGCAGTTAGCACCAGCGGTCTCTGCTTCGCAATCAGCAGAGATGACAAAATCGACTGGTGCTATCTCTAAGGGAAAAGAAAAGGAAGGTGTGCTAATTCTTGTTGAAGTTGATCAGTCTGAACCGATTGTACCCGAGGAAGAAGCTCTCTTTGATGCTGAGTTCGCTGAGATGCTTCACTCTGGGGCATTCAATGCTCAGGAGCATTCCAAAGGGACAAAGGGACAAATTCGTGAACCAACTGGAGGATCTGTCAACAGTAGTAGCTCAGAAGCAGACATGCCGCGGAGAGTGGAGGATGTCATACCTCCCAGAGATAAGAATGCTGAATCATCAGGTGCTGGACAGCAGACCGAAGAACCCGCTATCTCTGCTTAGAATTCTTCCGCTGAAAAGGAAACTAAAACATCTGCTGTGAGATCTTCTACTGTTGAAGTAACCGCGAGTCATGCTGAAGTACCGGTTGCAGAAAAGAGTATGATGGTGGAATATGCTGAAGGAACCTCTGTTGCTCAGGAGACACTCGTCGCGGGTGCTGACAACACTCAAGCAGAAGTGCAGATAGAGGAAGAAATATCTTCTGCTGGAGCCCTGGATGATTCCACATGCTCTTCAGACTCTGATTCCGAAAATGAATCAGGTGAAGTATTTGATGCAAATACGAGGTTTTGAGGATTCCATTTCATGGATTGTCTACAAAACTCTTTCGCTCCAGGAGAGTAGCTCAAAGGTGCGTAGCTGTCTCCCTTAATGACAAATTAAATGCTGATCTTCATGATTGGGGTGATGAGATCATGGCATTTGTCAATGAAGAAGTTAAGAGGGACATTGCCGAGGTGTTTTATGTTGAAATAGATGAAACAATCGAGGAAGGCAAGCTACTGGGAAAGGAGCTCCTGCGATGGAAAGTTTATGACTATACAATGCATGAGTTATGCTTTGAGGAACGAATGATAATCATCGCCCTGAAAGGTTTGAACTTTTGGCGTTCGGAAGAAGCTTGGGCGAATGATTGGATGGATCAACCTCCATGTACGAAGCAATTCTTCGATAAACAGGTGTTGGAGAGATTAAAGGTCATTCGTACTCACAGACGTTTTTCCGCATCCGTGTCGCTGCCCCCCTCAAAATTCGCTCCAGATGAACGCTCTGCAGTGCACATGCAATTAACAAAGCGTCAGAGGCGTGCTGTTGTTGCTTATGAACAACGAAAAGCCGCATACGAGGAGAAGATGCGAGTACGCAGCATGGAGCTAGCTGCCATTGAACAAGCCAAGGAAGAAGCAGCCAAACGACTACGCTTCTTTGAAATGATTACATTTCCGAAAGATTTCAATCAAGCTGCTGCCTTAATTCAAGCCCCAGAAACTTCTGACTCTGCTCTGGATTCATCTCAGACTTTGGTGAGTAGTCAGATGGCGATTGTGATCGAAGAAGTTACAACGGATCCTATTGACTCAGGAATGGAGGAAGCAAACATTCAAGGTCAGGAACTCTTGGTCTCAGAATCAGCTGAGATGATAGTAGACGGTGGAGAGGGTGCGTGTACTACCGTACAAACAAGGACTAAACTGGTCATTCCTGACACCCCCATTGCTGCTGAGCCTGAACAAGTCGATCTCCATTCATATGTGGCATCCGTGATCAACAAAATGTTCCATCAACGTGACATTTAGCAAGCCAACAGAGATAAAGAAATTCGAAAGGAGATTGCTGATGTACGAGGAGCAGTCTCTGGAGTTCAAACCTCTGTCTCTGAGGTTCAGCAAAAGGTCGTTCAAGTTACTGAGAAGATCACTCATGTGGAGGAAACCGTCTCTACGGTACAAACGAATGTGGTGACTCTCAAAGTAGATCTTGATGCGCACAAGTCCTTCTCCACTTCTGTTTTGGATGCGCTCAAAGAGGGGGAAGAACAGAGGATTGCAGAGGAGGCTAGGGTAAAGGCAGAGGAAGCAGAGCTGTTGCGGAAAGAAAAGGAATTCGAGCGTACTATGCTGGAACAAAGGATGAAACTAGAAGCAAAACAGAAAGCAGAACAACAAGCGCGTATGGAGCATTTGGAGAAACTCATGGCCCTGACTATGAAAAAGGTTGAAACTCTTGAGAAGCCGAAACCTCCACCGGACGCTCAGAACTAAGGTCATTCTTATTTGTTGTTCTTATTTTGTCCTATTTCGAATTTTTTTTTGCTGATTTTGGGTGATTTCACTGTATCTGTACCTTCAAAATCATATATGAAATCATCAGATTCGTGACAAAATCTCATTGTCCACTTTTGATTTTCCATGTGCGTACAATAGTTGATATACACTCTCAGTGTATTCAACGAATCAGAATGTGGATGATAAGCTCAAAATGATTGCTAGATGATTGTTTAATGCCTGCTGTTCTTAAAGATGCTAGGAGCTCTAGCACACTTTTATTGCAGTATTTATGTGTACTTTTATTAAGCGAGAATATTTCCCAGCATATTTTGAGGGGGAATTTTATTTAAAATTGCTTGTTGGTGCTAAGGACTTAAAACTAGTTAGATTCTGAGATAGGTTGTCTAGCAATTCTCTTGTAACTCAGAATTTTTCAATGCTAAGTCTCAGCAATCCTTAGTAAGCTTTGATCGCACCAAAAAGGTGAAAATTATTCCTGAATATTCATTAGGACAATATTGTAAAAGGTTTTGTTGGATCAAACCTTAGTAGATGGTCGATCATTGCTGAACTCTAGCATAGGCTAGCAACTCTTGTAATGTCCTGTATAAGTGAATATCGAGTTGTAATAGAATAGGTTGCTAGAAGCACCTCCAGCAAACATCAGAGGATGCTAAAGAGAAAAGGGTTGTGGTAGCAGAATGCTGAGGAGTCAGCATTTGCTAACACACCACAAAATGCTAAAGGTACTAGCAATCCAAAGTTGAAGGTAGCAGAATACTAAAAGAGAACTAGCAGAACGTCCCGGAGAAGCTCAGCAAAGCGAAGTTTAAACGGCTGCTACATCGCATATCTGATCCACCAATGCGCGAGGACTTAACCTGTGAGAAGTAGGTCGGAAAGTCTGAACGAAGTCAGAAAAATTTGGTGAAAGTCTACCAAGTTTTAAACGAAAGATCCGTTGTGTCTAACGGATATGAAGATTCAAGTTTGAGATTGATAAGCTCGTTTTTCTACTCTCTTATCGCATTGTTTTTCCTTTCTTTTATGCATTTTAGTATGTTTTCTTGAATAAACTGAGCATGAGTATATATTAGAGGGTATTACGCTTGCCATGGTGAGATTTTACAGGTTTTAGGCCAAATCCAATGGAGAACCCGTACCGAAAGCAGCAGATGTTCAAAGAAACAGTCACTTCTTCTTCCACCGATGGAATCTGAGCTAATGGAGCATAGCATTTGAAAGATCTTTGAGTTAGCTTTCCAACGCAACTGGAATCGGATCAATCGGAGTTCGGAAGCGAAAGTTATGACCAAAACCGTGAGACTGCGCAGAAGGGTCGGAAGTGGCGGAAACGTCTCTGTTTCGACCTAAACGAAAACCATCTCGGCCGGGCCGAATTTTCCATCTCGGCCGGGGCAAGATCCATCTCGGCCGAGACAGACATGAATGGCGAGATTTGGCGAGATTTTCATATATTTTGGGCGAGAATTGCTTGGGGAACAAGATATACATCAATTTGGAAGCAATCAATCATACTTTTCGAAGAGATACATCCAAGGCCTCAACCCTACTTCTATATAAACTCATAATTAGCTCAGAATTATTAGCTTTTAATTTTCTTAGAGAACCTTCAACCCCTTTTACAGTTTTTACTCCTTTATTTTATGTTTGCTTTAGAATTTCTCTTTAGTTTTCGTTAAACCTTTACTTGTTAATGCAATCTTTATTTTTCCTCGCAATGTTTACTTTCAATATGTTAGGCTAGAACCCTAAACAGATTCTAGGGTTTCTCCTTCTGTGATACATGTGTTGATTCAATTGTTCAAACCCTTTTATTGGTTTAAATCCTATGTTTTTATTTCAAATCTATTTTCAATTGAAGGATCGAGAGATGAAAATTGGAATAGGTTTTAGTTATTAATTGAAGGACCGAGAGGTGAAAATTGATAATAGGAAGTTAGGATTTAATACTTTTGATTATCTGTCCGACCAAGAAGATTTCAATTGTAGGATTAATCTGGATTTTTATGAAATTGATTAACTTTGTGTGTTTGAGACCGAGAGGAGATAACCACTAGTTAGTAATTTAGGATTTAATTGCCCGACCAAGGAATTAATTCCACATTAACAGATTTTCCACCAAAAATATCTTTTCTGGGTTTGAATATTTGTTTCTTGTATGTTGATCAGTTTGGTAGATTTCCCTAGAATCTGTGCTTTTTAATATTTGTTTTTATCTCTTTAATTTCCTTGTTTTGAAAACCCAAAACCCTTTTTAAATTGATTTACCCAAACAAGAGTTCTGAAAACCATCTCTAGTACATGAATCCCTTCGTAGCACTATCCCTGTGGGTTCGACAACCTTAGGGTTTTACAATTTTATTTGCTACAGTTTCTACAGTTATTAAATTGGCGCCGTTGCCGGGGATAGTCAGACGGCGAGTCGTTACTGGAAAGATTGAAGAACTTCTGGATTGGGTTGTATTTTCTGAATTTTTACTTTTTATTTTCGAGTTTATTCTTCTCTATTTTTGGAGTCAGTTCAGTTGTTTTTCGCGTGCGTGAGTTTTCAGAGTCACGTCTGTCTCGGCCGAGGTGAGTCCCACCACGGTCGAGACGATCTCTCCATCTCGGTCGATTTGAGTCACATATCGGCCGAGACGAATTTTTCCATCCCGGCCGAGATAGCGTCTAGCACGGTCGGGACAGCCTGATTTCTTTCTCGTTTACTGTGCAGGTGCATGAACACAAGTGTTGGTCCCGGTTTTTCAGAGTATAATCGTTACGCAGCGGAAATAATATGAAGTGTTTTCTTGCACGCTACTTACACACAGCTGACAACTGGCAACTGGTCAGCTGGTGCTGGTTACTCAGTATGCAGCTGACAGCTGGTCAGCTGGTGATTCAATACTTAGAGTATTTAGCCTTGTTTGCACAGTTATTTATCAGTTTCAGGATATACTCCAGCACTTGAGTGCTGGGTTTAAAATATGAATGAAATGCAGAAAGCTGATAAATAACAAAGGATTTTATAGTGGTTCGATCAATCGATCTACGTCCACTCTCCAGTCGAAGGACTGGAAATTTCACTAAGAGTAATCAGGTACAGGTCTCCTACGATCTATCTCTAGCTGGTGAATGCCTTGTCCACCAGTTCACTAGATCAACCGCTCCCGGTCCTGGATCCTTCTTCAACTCTTCACAGCTGATGGAGTGCGAGCACGTCACTTCAACCTCCACAGCTAGCTGGGTGTTTTAGTTCTCCCAAGAACGTAACAGTCTCTACGGCAGAATGCCCGTAATAACTCGAGTGCTGGTGAGCACAGGAGCTGCTGTGAACTCTCTCGAAGAAGAAAGAACACCAAGTGAGATCTTTAACTTACAAGCTTAAAGCTTGAAGTCTCGTGTTTGATAAATCAACACACGGAAAGCTTTATGAAAAGCCTCGAAAGTACTTTATGCGTCTTTGCAATAATTTCAGTTCTTTCGGTGGTTGAGCAGATGAGTAGAATCGTGGAATCAATCGCTCGTGGAATCTAATGTTTGAATGTTGGTGGTTGCGACGTATTTATAGCCGCAGGAACCGATTCAAACTTTCTAGCCGTTTGGACACATCCGGAAAGATGTCAGACCTCGGATGTCCTTCTGACGGTGGCAGGTATGTTTTTCCGGAAGGAACCATACCTTTGACCGCTTTATCTGACACAGATCTCTTTGTGTCAGAACGGCTCTCTCTGTCAGTCCGAGGAATAAGACTGGCGTCTTGTGACTGATAGACTTTAAGTTATCCTTCCTTAAAGTCATCCTTTGTCAGTCGATTCCTCAGAGTATCTTCTTTTTGTCTCTATGGCGCTGGGAGAGAGAATCTGGAATTCTGCTGGTAACATCTGACTGGTAGATCATTCTGGTGATCTTGTGCTGGTAGTCTCTGCTGGTGACTTGCCCTGGCATAATCAAAGTCTACCAAAAGTCTGGATGTTAATTCTTCTCGGAATCTCCCATGACTGGTGAAATCACCGCTGGTGAATAGTGTAAGAACACGCATTCTCCTGGTAAGGTTTGTCAGCCGCCTGCTGACGAAACCCTTCCCAACTGGTGAACAGTAGCCAGTCATAAGCGCTTCATACCGCTGGTGAACAGTGTCAGCACGAGTCTTTGTCAGCCGCCTGCTGATGAAACTTTTCCCAACTGGTGAACAGTAGCCAGTGGTAAGCGTTACTCATGCTGGTGAACAGTGTCAGCATGAGTCTTGATCAGCTGCGACTTACAATTCAAAAGACCTAAACAGGACTTTACATTTAAGACTAGAGCTATGTAGAGACAACTGACGCTGGTAGGACTTAGGATTTGATCCACCAAAACTATAATCTAAACAAGTAAGCTACTGGGAAAGGAAACCTTAGGCAGATTTCCCAACAATTTCCCCCTTTTTGGTGCGATCAAAGCCTAACCAGCGAGCACTCAGCTGATGAGGAAAGTTACAAAGGATTTCAGGGTTTTACAAGTGAAACCTATCAGATCTAAACCCATGAAATTACTTCCTCAACATCAGCTCTAACTAAAAGAAATCTTCCCCCTCAACCTAGGGAAGATATTGCTCGTTTAAAGATATGGAAATTAAAGTCAGAGTAAATAAGCATGTAAATAAACATGCAAGATGAGTGCTGGTGCTGATTACACTGGATGTGTAAATTCAGCTGGTAAGTAAAAACTTAGACAATTGTTGGACAATAAGAGATTGTCATCAACTTGTCAGTTATCATTTCATTAGAGATTTAGCAATTACATGTACAATGAATGATAACTGACTAGTCTAACAGATTTACTTACAAAAGCATAAAGAGACTAGACTATGGCTTGGAAGATGATCCTGGTGACTGAGTCCGAGCATTGGTGATGGACCTCAGGATCGCAGTAAGTTCGGCCATTTCTTGATCTCTCTTCCGCCTCTCTTCAGCAGCAATTCGCCTTTCTTCGGCTGCAAGGCGTCTCTCCTCCTCAACGATTCTAGCTCTCTCCTCTTCAGCCAGTGCTCGCGCACTTTCCCCCTCTTGGATCCGCGCCAAAAAGGTGGCAACACCGGCGGTGACGGACTCCATTTGCTGCGCTACATTGGCTTGGAAAGTGGCGAAGCGTTGATCCATCCTGGCGTCGATGTAAGCAAGAAGTTGCGCAGGAGGATGAATTTCAGAGAGTGGCTCCGCTGCTACTTCCATGGAAGAGGAAGGCACATCAGGTGCGGTAGGAGCCATTGCTGGTTCAGATTCAGCTGATACCTCCATTGGGGCTGGCTCCTCCGCTGGCACCTTGGCTGCTGCTGGCTCCTCCACGAGCACCTCGGCTGGTGCTGGCGGGCCTTGAACAAAAGCAGGTGGGGCTGTGAAAACCTCCAGCTGCCAGTCCTCATGATAAGGGACAAGGTCGCCCAAAACCATAGGAATAGATGGTACGGCAGTGGTCAGCCACCAACCTCTGGAGGGATCCTCCTCCACAATGTGGTCTACCAGCAGAGCGCTGGCAGCCATGTCAAAAAGAATAGCAAAATATGGAGGGATCCTGGGGAGAGCGATGAGCACCTTCAAGCGTTTGAGCGCGTATAGCAACTGGTACCCTCGGCTGGTGCACTGGAACTGGAGGAATGGCAACTTAACCATTTTGGGCCTAGGGAGGCCGGAGGTTCCAGTCAGCTGTCGGTATTCTGCAATCTTCCTCAATCGGCGCCTGATTTGCCTGTTTGACAGCTGCTGGTGGCTTTCAGGATCAGTATCCATGAATGTATTTGCCCAGGCCTCCTCAGATCTCCAGTATCCAAGCCCGAGCCTGGCATACAGTACGGCACGCTTCTCCACTGTCAACTGGCGTTGGCACCAGTCGAAAATTCTCCACCTCCGGAACTCCAGAAGCAGTTCTGCATTCAATCACCACAGGTCTCTGTACCTGGTTATCATCTCCTCATCCACAACGCTCTCCACTTCCGCTGTGATGGTGTCGGCATACTCATAGAGTGAGTAGTTGTAATACTCCATCGGGTGCAGGGGCAGACACCAGTCGAGGATTCTGGAAGCATAGATTGACTGGTGGGGGAGTCCGCTGATGGGGATAATGTTGAATGCTGAAGGCTCAGGCACTCGTGAATTTTGAAACGCCATGTCCCCGCGGTGCTCCCACCGGTGTACCCCTGTCACTCGCGATTGGAAGGTATCTTCATCAATCAGCTGGTGCTCTTGGATGCAGAGCATGTATGGCCTCCTTTCAGTTCGCACATGTCGTGCTGGCGCTGGGGAGGATGCTGCTGGTCGCCCAGAAGATGTAGAAGCTTCTGAAGGGTGTGGGCGACTGACAGGATGACGAGCCACGTCTTCAAAATTAGGGAATAAATCCCTGGGCTCCATCCTTTGCATCCTGGAGTGATGTACCACTGGTTCCTCAGCTGAATCAGCTGGCTCCTGACCAGTAGTCTCCATCGCAACTTGTTCCTCCTCAGCTTGAGCAGCTGGTTCCTCCTCAGAGAAACTCGCCAGTTTTTCTGGGGTGGTCGCCCGCTCAACAACTCCTCCACTGGCACCCCCTTGCGCGGCCAGTGGGTCTTCAGATTCACCTCCACCACCCCCTTGCGCGGGTGGAGGGACTTGAGGCACATCTTCTTCAGGCTGGTACATATCTACAAGAGATAGTACGTCCTCCTCAGCTCCCATGACCATCAGGCGCGTGAAGGATTCTTCAGAGAAGATCTGGCCTGGAGCTGGTGCTGGTGGCATGTCACTTGAAGTTTGGGCAACTCCCCATTTTCCCTTCGCCACCTGATGCACTTGCTCCGCCAGTTGCGCCTGACGTCGAGAATCTTGCTCAGCCTTTATCTTTGCGAAGGCTTCATCGCGGGCTGCCAGCTCAGCCTCCCTTTTCCGCTGGTCGGCCAAGGCCTTGAGCCTTGCCTGAGCCTGCTTCTTCCTCACAATGGAAGCTTGTTGCTCCTTCTTGGCTTGCTCCACCAGCTTCTGAGCTCTCGTCTGGACCCTCTTCCTCTTTCGGGTCATCTTCTCGATGGTCTCCTCCTCAGTCAGTCCCAAGACGGACTTCTTGACTGGAATTGAGATCTTCCCTGACGCAGGGTCATGGGCAGCAGCTGGCTGGGTCTGCTGGCGCTGGTGGGTCTTGGGTTTCTTGCTTGAAGGGGGCCTGGGGGCTGGCACTTGTGCTGATGCCCGAGGATGTATACCGGTTGCCTTAGCCACTGCTTCTTCCATAGAGACGAATAAGGATTCAACCTCTAGCTTCCTTTTCAGCTCATCCTTGGCCTCAGCTGGCAGTGGGAGAGCCACCGCTGGTACTTCCTCCCATGTCTGTTCTGCATCTTCTTCAGAAACAGACTCATCGGGGTCCACAGCCTTCTTCCCCTTCAGCCGGCGTGGCTTCTTGTAGTCAGGGACAGGAAGTTTTACCTTGGTGACTGGGATAAAATCGGACCCGACCAGTTGCTCCCCTCGGTCGATCCGGTCTCCCATCTCCACTTCCAGAATGTGGCTGATGCGCAGGCCAAAAGACACTGCATGGAGGAATCTGCCGTCAGTTTTGACCGTGCAATTCTTCTCCACATTCTCCAGTAACCGACCGAAGATGAATTCGGCCCAGTTGCCATATATGCCGTCCTCCAGCGCGCACATAACGGAGAATTTTTTCAGGCTTAGTTCGGCATAGGAGCCGACCTCACACTGGAGCATGCGCACAACAATGTCGCATACCATCTGCCAGTAATCTTGCATCTCTGACTTCTTCATGCCAGTTTTGAAGACAGTCACCCCCTCCTTCTTCCATTCAGTCCACCTCCGCCTGAACTCCACCGTATCGTCCTTGAAATACGTCGCCACCTCCTCACCAGTACTCCTCAGCCCAAAGAGGTTGGCTAGGTACTCTACGTCGATGGTGATCAGGTGTCCAAACACCGACGTGGTGAAGGATTTCCTGTCGTCAGCAATCACTGCACGAGCATAGAACTCGGCGACCAGATGTGGGTGGAAGGTCCTGGGAGTCGCCGTCAAATACGGGCAGAGCTGCTCGTGGTCTATCATGTCCATCAGCTCCGGGCCGTGGTGCTTCTCGGCCAACTTGTCGTTCAGAATCTTCTCTTTCTGAACTTGGGCTGTGCGAATCTGTGCGTGAGAGAGGCGATGTCGGGTGGCTGCTTTATTCAGCGAAACGAGCTTGCTGAATGGATAGGTATAATCAATGTCTTCTTCTTTCACAATGCCTGTGAAGGTTGGCATATGTGCTTCGGCTAGTGGTAAGTCTAAGGACTCAGTAGAAGAAGATGATTTATCAGCAGCGGGGTTGGATGAAGATGCCATGATATCAGGGAATAAGTGTTTGGAAATATTAGGGAAGATGAACGGAAAATATGTTCGAAAAATTTGAAGGAATGATAAGAGTTTTTCCGATCATGAATGAAGGCTATTTATACTGATGCCATGCTGGGATGGATGGACGAGATTAATTCGTCAAAAGTGAGGATCGACGGTCATCAGCAGGCACAATTCCCTGTGGCGACGTGCGTGGACGCGCTGACGTGGGATGGTACGTGTAGCTGACATGGCACACGCTGAATGGTCGCGAGAGTGCCTTTGACTGCGCAGTCACTGTGCGCAATAAATGTGGCATTAAATGCCGCATTAAATTCGAAGATATGCACACGCAATACCAATCTTAAACCTTTCCCGCCATTCCTGCGACAGCTGGCACGACTCTTGGACTTCAAGAGAGCGTCAGTTGAGAGCTGGGACTCAACTGGTCATCAGTAGTATACATGGTCATCAGTAGTATACGCCAGTCGCATACTTCCCCCTGCCAGTATGGCCTTCTTATCAGTTGACAACTGATACTCACAACTGGTTCCCGTGTACTTAGACAAATCGAGAGCTAGGACTCAATTTTCACCAGTCGTTGATATATCACCAGTTGTCTGTTGACAACTTGAAAGATTGAAAGAATTGAGAGCTTGGACTCAATTCATTCCGCATAATCTTCTCTTCACTTCTTCATCATTGCTTGGAATTGGAGCTGGGACCCAATTTTACTTCTACTGATGGTGCATGACTGCTGGCAAATTCGAAATGAGAGCTGGGACTCATTTCCTTCGTTGTTTATGGAATAAGTTCTGCCAGTAGATACCACCTGTGGTTTTGAGTCACCACTAAAGAAAAAAAAAACATGAAGACTAAGAGCTTGGACTTAGTCTTAATCAGCATCCTTCAGAAAATCAAGAACGGAATGAGAGCTGGGACTCATTCTTCCTCAACATTAGGGCTCGCATCAATCTCCATAAGACCGAGTTTGATGCACAACTCCTTGAATCTTGCTTCTGGCAAAGGTTTGGTGAAGATGTCAGCCAGTTGATCATCGGTTCTGATGTACTCTACGCTGATATCCCTCTTCTTGACATGATCACGTATGAAGTGATGTCGGATGTCTATGTGCTTGGTCCTAGAATGATGAACCGGATTCTTCGTTATGCACATAGCGCTGCTGTTGTCGCAATAGATGGGTACACAACCAGTGTCCACTTCATAGTCTTCCAGTTGTTGCTTGATCCATAGAATTTGAGCACAACAACTGGCAGCGGCAACATATTCAGCCTCAGTAGTAGATGTAGCAACTGAGTGTTGCTTCTTGCTAAACCAGCTGATTAGTTTGTGTCCTAGAAACTGACACGTACCACTGGTACTTTTTCTATCTATTCGGCATCCAGCAAAATCTGAATCTGAATACCCAATGAGTGTAAGCTCATCATTCCTGGGGTACCATAAGCCAAGTGATTCAGTTCCTTTGAGGTATTTCACTATTCTCCTAGCAGCTTCCATGTGTGACTTCTTTGGATTTGCTTGAAATCTGGCACACACTCCGACTGAGTATGAAATGTCGGGTCTGCTAGCTGTCAGATAGAGAAGTGATCCAATAATACCTCTGTAGCTGGAAGGATCAACCGATTCTCCTTCTTCATCAAGAAAGATCTGGCAACTGGTGCTCATCTGTATTCTGAGAGCCTTAGTCTTCTCTGGACAATATTTCTGAATTAGGTCCTTGGCATACTTCCGCTGATTAATGAAAATCCCATCAGCTGACTGCTGGACCTGGAGTCCTAGGAAGTATGTTAATTTGCCCATCATACTCATCTGGAATGAGTTCTGCATCAGTTGAGAAAACTTCTCACAGAGAGACATATTCTTTGACCCGAATATAATGTCATCGATATATATTTGCACCATTAGCATATCATCAACATCCTTAATGATGAAGAGAGTCCTGTCGATCTTCCCTTTCCTAAATCCATTACTGATTAGGAATTGTGATAGCGTCTCGTACCAAGCCCTGGGCGCCTGTTTCAATCCATACAGGGCCTTTCTCAGCTTGTACACCTTGGTGCCTATTTCAAAGCCTGGAGGTTGTTCGACATATACTTCCTCCTTTAGCTCGCCATTCAAGAAGGCGCTCTTCACGTCCATTTGGAATACCGTGAAACCATGATACGCTGCATACGCAAGGAACAGCCGTATCGCCTCCATTCTTGCAACTGGTGCGAAGGTCTCGTCGAAGTCGATGCCTTCACATTGCTTGTAACCTTTGGCGACTAAACGAGCTTTGTTTCTGATTACAATGCCATTCTCATCTCGCTTGTTCTTGAAAACCCACTTGGTGCCAATCACTGACTGATGTGATGGTCTCTCTACCAAGTCCCAAACATTGTTGCGAGTGAATTCCGCAAGTTCTTCTTGCATGGCATTAATCCAATCAGCTGATTCTAGCGCAACTCCTATGGAAGTAGGTTCCATTTGAGAAATAAAACAAGTTAGGAACGCGCTGCCGTGTCGAGTCTGAACAGAAACTTCTGGATCACCGAGAATAGCATCGGATGGGTGATTTCTCAGCCATTTGGGAAGATGAGAATCTGCTGGCGTTGGTTCTTCTGTCCTGATGACTGGTGCTTCCTGAACTTCACCAGTCGGAGCAACAATTGCAACTGGTGGTTGACCTTCACCAGTTGGAACAGTCTCTTCGTCAGCTTCACTCTCTGACTGATCTCCTGATCCTTCCGCGGTATTTGCATCGTCAGCTGGTCCATCCACTCCAGCTGGTTCACCGTCTTCTGGTTCAAAAATTCCAGACGGAGTTCCCCCTGGATTATTTCCAGTTCCACTCAGGAAGATTGAGTGTAAGGTCTCAGCAAGGTCAATTGCATCACCGACCCTCCCGGATTGCTGATGGGCAACCGAGGATACTGGTTGTGAAGATGATCCAGTCATAGGTCTAGTCAAACCAGTTGGTTGAGCATTGGAAGAATTCCTGCCCAACTGATCAACGACATCATTGACCTCAGGAACATCTTCAGCCAGTTGTCGTAATGTCCTGCGCACTAAAGTAGCTTCATCAAAAACAACATTGCATGTTATTTCCACAAGCTTGGTGGTCTTGTTAAATACTCTATAGCCCTTGTGAGAGGGATGTCCATATCCAACAAGGACACCCTCATCAGCTTTAGGCGAAAAAGCATTTAACTTCGACTTACCATTATTATGGACATAACATGGTGAACCGAAAGCACGAAGATGATCTAAAGAAGGCTTACGACCAAAATAAATTTCGTAGGGAGTTTTATTGAGTCTGTCGTTGATCCCGCTTCTATTCTGAGTATAGCAAGCCGTCACCAACGCTTCTCCCCAAAAACTCTGTCCTAAGCCGGATTCTGCCAGCATGGACCGGACCGCTTCTTTCAGCGTCCTGTTCCTACGTTCTGCCAGTCCATTCTGCTGCGGTTGCCTAGGTGCAGATCTTTCATGCTTAATGCCGGCTTCCGCGCAAAAATCCATCAGCAGACTGTTGTAGAATTCCGTCCCATTGTCTGATCGTATCCGCTTTACCATAGCTTCTCTCTGTTTCTGTGCTTTGACAATCAAATCTGGAAGAATGACTTTCACTTCATCCTTGGATCTGAGAAGCTTTACCCATGTATAGCGCGAGTAGTCATCGACTACCACCAGCGAATAACGTCTTCCTCCAATGGTTTGAGGTGCTACTGGTCCAAAGAGGTCCATATGTAGCAACTCGAGTACCCGACTGGTACTGGGGCAGACTGGCGACTGGTTCTTGAAGGACTTCTTAGTTTGCTTGCCCTGCTGGCATGCTTTGCAAACCCCTTCCTTCTTGAATCCTCCCTTGGGAAGTCCTTCCACAAGATCATGCTTGGCCAGGTAGTTGATGGTTCTGAAATTCAGATGACTCAACCTTTTGTGCCACAGCCAGTTAATTTCCATAGTACTGGTGGCCACGAAGCATGAATCTGTCTTCCCGCTTTGCCAGTCGATAGTATAAAGTCCTCCATTCCGAATGCCTCTCAGCTTGATCTCACCAGTCTTCTCATCCTTGATCTGGCATTCTGATTTCCCAAAGTGAACAGTGTAACCACTATCGCACAGCTGACTGATACTCAGGAGGTTGTGCTTGAGAGAGGTAACAAGGGATACATTTATAATTCTGACATCGTCCCTCTCGATGCAGCCCTTGCTAATAACTCTGCCCTTAGAGTTATCACCAAAAATAACTGGAGGTCCTTTGACCTTGATGAGATCTGCAAACAAATCCTCTTCACCAGTCATGTGAGCTGAACACCCACTATCTAAGATCCACTCTCTCGACCTCTGAAGCTGTGTTGCATGATCCTGTGCCTGCAAGAAAGATAAAGAATTTATTTAGGTCCCCGATCATCTGCGGGTCCTGCAGGGTTAGATCGCTGAATGATTCCTTTCGGAATCCAGACTTTAGTGATTTTCATCTTGGTTTTATCCTTGCTGATATCATCAGCAGCCTTTCCCTTCCTTTTGAAATAATGCATGAGATTGGTTTGGGAAGGTGTGGCTGTGTGTGTAACTCCTTTGGAAGTATTCTTCCGCTGAGAGTTTCGGAAATATTTTTCCGGTTGTGTGTGTTGCCTTCGTGGTCTCTGAAAGTGTGGACCACCATGGCTAGCCTTCACAGCCCTTTGAGAAAACTTGTGATTGGGCTCAGGCCTCCGATAGGTATTCCTCCTATCAGTTATTATCCTTCTCTCAGAGTTACTCTGAGATTTGGATCCCTTGTAAGTATGCTGGTGACTGGCATACTTACGAGGTTGTGTGTGGATTCTCTTGACAGCTGGTGCTGGCTGTCGGATTCCACTGGTAGCTGACGCTGACTTCATTGCCTTAGAATTATTCGGCTTAGTCTGCGTCTTAGGGTGTGCTGGCGTCCTGTCAGCAGAGGATTTTGCCAGTTGAGGTTTTTGTCGTGATGACTCACCTATGTATCTGGTCTTATTATTCCTGTGCTGATTAGCCATACGGGACTGACTGGTATTACCAGCTGGTGCTGATGTATTTACCAGTTTGCCCTTACCCTTGCCAGCATTGATTTGTTCGGGTTGGTTTTTGCTCAAATCCTTTATAAATCCCAACCCGGACTTATCAGTCGGCTTTCTCCAATGACTTAGAGCCTTTTCCAAATCCTTGGAGCCTTTATTCAAAAAATTTATTTTATTTTCTTGCTCCAGAACGATGTTGTGAAAATTATCTCGCTCAGTTTTTGCAATTTGAAAATTTTGAAGCAATTCAAAGTGAGTCTTTTTCAGAGTGGCTAGCTCTTCACCGATTGACCTCGATTTTTCAATCTCATTGGTCAAAACAGAAATTTGATCTTTCAGCGAGGTGTTTTCGCCAGCCAAGACATTCTTTATTTCATAAAATTTCAAAAATTCTTGTTGAAGAATATCTATAGTGACAGCTTCTGAGTCGGAGCAATGCGACTCAGCATCGTCTAGGATGCATGGAGACATGATGTGCAATGAGGGAACAGATTGTACCTGGTTGTCAGCAGCAAGTGCTTGTTCCCCCTCACTGTCAGCAGATTCTTCATGTGCTTCCTCTCCGAAGGCTGCCATCAGCGCCAGTTGCGCTTCCTCTTCTGACTCTTCATCTGACTCATACTCTCCATCATCATGGTCAGGTATATCAGGAACCTCTGTCCTTGTCAGCATCGCCTTGGCAACGGCCTTCGATGCACGCTCTTCAAAGAGCTTCTTCAGTCTTTCCCGCTCCTCTTTATCCACTTGTGGACATTCAAATTTAAGATGGTCAGGGGATTGGCACTGATAACATGCGCGGGGAGCTCTCTTGACGAATTTCCCATCAGATGAGCTGAGAGAAGCTCCCTGTTTTGCCTTGGCTTTCTCCAGAAGAACAGCCAGTCTCTTCATTTGTTGCTCAAGATCTGCGATAGAGCTCTCGCTGCCTTTTGAGTTAGAACCCGATGGGGATGGGATCTCTTTCTGCTGGTTGTGCGGACCAGCAGGTCTGTCAGTGTGAAAAGGCTTCTTGTGCTTCCATTTGAAATCCCTCTTGACGAAGTAGGCTTCGTCTTGTGTTTTGATGCTGGGAGATCCAACGGTCCGAATGGCTTCATTTTTGTTTACCATTTGGATATCCCACTCATGTGCTTGGAGCTAAGCAAATAGCTCCTTGTGAGTCATCTTGGATAGATCCTTCTCCTTAAGAGATGTGGTCTTCACAAACCAGTCCTCCTTGGGCATCTTTGACAGGATCTTTGCATTAAGCTCTGCATTCGAGTACTCCTTGTCCAAGGACTTCAGCTCGCTGACTATGGCATAGAATCTAGCCTCCATCTCCTTGATGGTTTCACCAGTCAGCATCTGGAATGACTCGTACTTGTCCACCGCAACTTGCAACTTGTTGCGCTTCATCTGATCTGTCTCCGTACAGAGACTATCAAGGTAGTCCCAGACTTCCTTGGCGCTGTCAAATTGGAGGGCTTCCTCCATCAGCGGTTCTGGAAGAGATGATAAGATCATCTCGAGAGCAACGGAGTCCAGCTGATTCCGCCTCCTGTCTTCAGCGTTCCATTCTTCTGGGGGCTTTGGGATCTCAGCAGCTGGGCGATCTCCTAGCTGGTGTTGTGTCTTGGTGATCTCGATCGGCCCTTTCTCCAGCACGTCTTTCATCTCCGGATGGACGCTTTTCAGCTGAATGAGCGACCTCTTTCGCCATATATCATGCTTCTCCGGATTGTAGTTGAGCAGCTTCGGGATATTCATCTTGTGTACCTGAGCTAATCAACAGACAGAAAGAGTAGAGTGCAAGGAAACTTGGATCTCGGTCCTAAGCGACTCAGTGTACGACCAGTCTAGAAAGACCGACCGCGCCTGATACCACTTGTTGGTCCCGGTTT